>JAAAKQ030511234.1:0-32173 GCA_010016005.3 Zanna intricata
GGGTTTCAATTAACCACACTTCTCAGGAGTGGTCGACCTGAGATTGTACAAGACTACAATACATTCACATTTATACATATCATCCTCTGAAATAATACCTTACGGTAGTTCCGGAGGCTAAACAGATAAAGAAAGTAAAAAAGTGATGAATACATGTTTCATCACCGGTGACTATTCTGCTTCAGTGTCGCCTTACTTGTTGAAGCGATCGAGTAAACATTGACAGATGTCAACAAGTTTGGACTTGCATTGTGCAGTAAACTGTCTTGGTATCCATCGCGCACAGACTTTACGGAAGCCGAGCTCGTCGGTGGATGATTAGGTGGACAGACTGATGTTCAAATAAGACACGCTCTCTCACCGATGGTAACTCGCCTAATCGCCAGAACCATCTCTCGAGATTGCTGAATTTTGTCCGTATTGGAGGTTGACGGCTCTCTAGTCTTCTTTCACATAGTCCGACTACTTTTAAATTTCTCGATCCATTAAAAAAAACACTTATACGTGATAAAGCACTGTACCCGTATTGTGAAAAAAGTCTAAGATGAATTTCAGCCCCTTCACACCCACTGACCGAGAGATCGGAACACTACTCGTTGTTCATCCTTGGTGCAAACTGCTAACAGAGCGGACATAATTACACTGTAGTAGCCGGAAGGCAAATGACGTGATCGGAATAAAATTTCCCACACATGACTACAGTCGTACCAACTCTAAGTACGCATGCGCAGAAAACAGTCTGACAACCTTGAAGGTGTTTATTACGGCGAAAGCGTAGATAAGTTTTGACTCGCTTCACGGATTAATCACAACAATCCAATTATTTTAACATAACAAAAATTATATGGAAATTAAAAATTGTAGAAAATAATTAAGTATTATTTAAATAGTTAAAACAAAATTAATCCATCAATTATCTTTCCTCTGAAAATTTTCACATGAGAATACAAATGTGTGCGTGAGGAGGAGTATTTAATTATTAATTTTGTTACATTCTGATTGTTTAGTAAACGGATCTAAGTAATTTTATGGAGAGAAAAACTCATACACAAGAAACAAAGGATAATTCATCTTTTTTATATCTGGAATAATAATAATAAATAGTAGTAATTATACAGATAATTATATATTATAATTAGTAAATAAAATCACAAGTAAACATAATTACACGAAGGCTACTGTAATAAATAATCAACAGAACCGACTATATTATTAATTATTATCAAACATATGTAATTTCAAAATTTATGCAGATCATCATCAAACAACTAAGCTTATATGAATATAAATCAAACGTTATGTAAATTTACTTGCAATTCATATATGCATATGTGGGAAACATGCACGTATGCCAATGCAGTTTGTTGGTAAGGTAAAGATAACATATATTAATTAAAACTACGCTTGTTACCATGTGAAAGCAATACCAACACTGATTCTCTTTACAGTAATTTTCAATAAAACATTAACAAATATTATACTGAAGCAAGCAAATTAGTAAATAATAACAATTAGATTAGTAATAATTTATTTCAAGCCCTTTTGGAACTTTTACAGCATTTACGTATTGAAATATCAATAAGATTCAGTATCAATAAGATACAATATCAATACAATTCTTTATAAAAGAATTTTTATGATTTATCAGATGTTAAAAAAACACATCTACCAACGATTACAGTTTTTTTAAATCTACTTTTAAAAAAATAGTAATCACAATTTAGTGGATTTATTCATTCCTCCTAAAATGAAAATTCCATAAAATCAACCTTATCCAGATCTCTAAACTGTTTAAATCAGATAAAAAGTTGAAAAACTTCTAGATAAGTTTAATAGAGATAATTTTATTTAATATTATATACTTCGCTTAAAAAAAAAAATTAATAATATAAAATAAACTAGCAGTAACTATCCTATAAACCGCTTTATGTTTACTTATAAAAAACGAAATCGTTTGTTATCGTAATTGTTTGACAAATCGTTTTAACCCAAAATTATGCCTTATAATTTCAATATAATCCTCTAGTCATAAACGTTTAAGTAAAAGATTAAAAAAAAAATCAATTATTTAGTGTTAAGAAAAGATTCCTACACGTTTTCTTTTTCCTCAAAAATATGCATTAAATGTGATAATAATAATTACGGATCATGTTTAAAAAAAACCTGCTCAAATCTCATAAACAAAAAATATTAACTTACCCCATTACTCAATATTAGCAATCCGACGTAACAAACCTGTATAATAACATGTCAATAATAGTATCACTCTTCTTAACTAAAAAAAAAAAAAAAACTAAACTCTACAAAATACTGTAAAAACAGATATCAAAAATCATTAAAAAAAAAATAACACTTAATATCACTACAAAATAAAAATTATTTAAAAGTCCCAAAATACATGTAACAAAAAATCCGATGGCCTTCCAGTGGTTCCACTATTTCCAGCATACTTGCAAAAAGAAAAAGCTTTCCACAAAATGAGTAAACCCACGTACTCAGTAACAGCCAATACGCTTACAAAATATAATTTACTGATAAAGACATAGATGATACCATCTTACGTATCAAGATATCAAAAAAATGCTAATAACTACCATCATATATAAACAAAATAAATCAGAATCTAGATGTTATAGCCTTATATAAACGAATAAATTTTCTTTTCTTTTACTTCCTTATTCAACATTACAAAACAAAACCACAATCAACATATCAACACCCTCAAAAAAATATCAAACCATCCCAGATTCATATAAACTATTGTATTCCCTTTTATTCATAGAATACTCAAGACATCCATAACACCTGATAATGTCCAGTAACAGAACACAACACAATAAAATACCATATAAAAGACCATTCACTAAATATGACAAAAAAAAAACACATAACATTAAAATACAAAAATAAAGACTATAAGATAATAAATAGGTAACAAATTGTTAAAAATCTGGATAATCTTAGACCCCCCCCCCAAAAAAAAAACATAAGAAACTCAAATTATCAAGCAAACTCAGTACTTCTGAACAATATAAAATCTGAAATATTCCGATTGCACAATATTCCAGCGAGATATAGCTTCAAAGAAACAAAAATTTAACACTTAAAGCCCTCAATAGTAACACAAAATTGCACAGTAATACAAAAAAATGATCGCTTATTAATACATTTAAACATTATGAAATATATAACACACAACAACGATGTATTAATAAACAATTAACGAACAGATGTCTGGGAAATTGAAAAAAAAAAAAAACCACGTTAGCGATAACATCAGAATACCAGAATGAAAGTACCCGTTACTTAAAATAATTAAAATAGCCAAAAAAATGACGACTGAAAGTACTTTAAAGTAAGTTTTTAAAAAAATTTTATTATAGAACTTGATTCAGTTCGTAGTTACAAAAATGTATTACAACAACAATAATGGAATGTAATAAACATATTACAACAAAAATGGAAATATAAATAAAAAAAACTATAAAATGCATATCATATTATAATTTTTAATCGGCAAACACGCACGCATTAAATGTATGAAATATAAAAATGAATAAAAATGTAAATATTTAATTAAACTAGAAATAAATTAATAATAAATAAAACTGGTTAAGGAAATAATTCCCCATATTAAAAAAAAATAATAATAATAATTAAATTGCTGGGAATTTATTATTATAAACACAGTATTTATCAATTATAATTATTATAACAACTAGTTTAGTGTGAAATTAATATGTGGAAGATTACTTGCTAAACATTGCGTAGTATTATTAAACAATGAAGGACGTGCATGCCTGCGAGTACTTATTTGAGATACACATACACACACAGGTGACCTTGTTAAACATAACATTTATACAACAGACACTCACAACAACTTAAATAATTAAAATAAATTAGAAAAATATATTATTTTATATTAAGAATAAAGTATCAAAAAAACCATATGAAATGCGAAAAATACTGTTTTACAGTAGAACAGCGTTTCTCAATCTTAGTCGCGAAATTAGCCTACAACTTTAAATTTAAACAATAATGAAATCATTTTTTGATAAAAAAAAATATCTATTATAAATATTTTACTAACATTGAAAAGTACATGTGTAAAGAGAATAAATTAATGAGATGGTTGCGTTTGTTTTTCAATTAAAATTTCTCCATACATGGATCTATGTTAAAAATACACTAAAGCAAACTTAAAAAAGCGATTCCTATGTTTTCTTTTTAGCGCAGCCATAGACGAAAAACCCTTTTTATAGAGGTAAGACGTGGTGAAAAGAATAAATGTTTTCAATGCTTCTGTGACTAAACTTCCATATTCACTTCGATGAGCAGCCAAAAACGTATATAAATCTTCAGATGTGAATTGTAGTTGTAACACGTTTTATCGGCAGACATTTCAATGAGCTAGCTGGTCATGAATCTCAACTGGTAACTTAAAAGCTGCATGGATTTAGTTAATGGATTTAGTCATCTCGAAATTATCTTCCGGGAAATACTCCACCAACCGAACTTTTAGCTTACGCAATGCATCTTCATTCTATTCAAATTGTGATGAATAATAATAGTGGTGTCTTCCTCATCCAAATTTTTCTCAATATAATCGGAAGTGGGTAGAAACATATCAGAATATTTTCTCTGAAAACGAATATTCCAGATATCATGCTTCTTAATGAAAGCATGAACTTTGTCTTTTATTAATAAAATGTTTCTATTGTGTCTTTGTAAATTCACATTCAAGTCGTTCAAATGCGAAAATACATCAGGTTAGCAAGTCAACAGCACCATATACTCATTATTCTGTAAAATCGTTGAGAATGGTGTTGGTTTATCCTGAAAAAAGTTATTAATTAATCCTCACACTTCACACACATTGATACATTTCAGTAACCGGGTTAACACTTTCTGCCGCGATGATTGACTTCTATGGGGAAAAAAGAGATTTTGTCTTTTCACTTATTTCATCATATAGTTTAGCAAACAGCCGAAGCTAAATAGTTTCCTAGCCGAAACTAGGTTTCATTGGATTGGGGTTGGGTGAAATATTCATTATATATATTTGTTTTTACTTTTTGGGAGTTGTGGAGATAAAAAGGTGAGAATCGCTCCTGTAGAGAATCCTAAATGATATGTAAAACTCATTAACCCATCCTTAGATTAGTAATAACAATCTTAATCAGATGTTTCGAAAATTGTAAGACTAAGTTATTAATAACTATGGTTATGGCCAATTAAAAAGCAATTCATTAGGAAGGTGTAAGTGATACAACTGTTGAAAATTGATACATTTTAAACCATATTAACCATAATGTTTTTTAAATTTATTATAAAATATAAAATTACTATTTTGAAATCAAATTGTCTACAAAAGATTTTTTTACGACGTAAATCAATACATAGTAAATGTAAATGATCAAAAATTGAATCTTTACTGGTTAAATAAGAAATAAAAAAATGTTATACCTTTATCAATTACAACAGATTATTGGTTGCAAAATTGGTGAACTTAGAAAAAGTTTTTGCTAAAAACTTTGTCTTGAATGAGGATATGAATCATAGATCAACAGAAAGAAAGGAAGAAAATGAAATACGATTTTATTAAAAATTGGTTAGAATAATGGAAAAAATTAAATGAATGGACAATATGAGGAATTATTGAAAAGTAAAAGTGAGTAGAATTTCATGAAATAATTAAGGGGAAACCATGTTCATTGTGGTACATTCCACATAGTCTGTCTTCAGCGAAGAATCAAATATGGAAATTCAATATGGAAAGAAGGAGAGTAAAGGAAAGAAAAAGATTGGAATACTTACAGATAGATATTAATAATAATAATAGAAGGAAATGGTAAAAGCTACTACTCATAACCAAGAAAATGAATTATTTTAAAAAGAAATCTATCGAAAAAACTCACTAAAGAAAATGGAAAGTAAAAAGAAACAGCAGGACAATTTTTCAGAATTTTAGAGATAATAATAATAATAAAGCCGATCTCCGTGGCGGAGTGGTAAAGTATTTGGTATATTATCCGAAGGTCCCAGGTTCGAATCCTAGTCAGCATTTTTCATACGCTACAGAATTCCATTGGGCTAAATGACCAAAGCAGTCGATGTCCGTAATCTCATAAATTTTTAATCGAGCAGCCCGTCTGTAAATAATTGATTTATGGGTGGTAAATTTTTAATGAGCAATCTAAGCTCTATAGTTTGGCATGTAACTCAATCCAATCAAATCACACAGTAACTCATAACATTGTCTGAAAATAATTCTTAAGATGTAATATTTTTATCAATGTGAGCCCAAACATCTATGCTTTTATAAAACAAACCAGAATTCTATGTGCAGCAGTAAATTTATAATATCACGATTTCTTTAAATAATATTTTTTAGGGAAAACTAAATGAAAGATTCAAATTACAATAAAAAAAATCATTTGGATCATTTTAAGCGAAGAAGAGCAGAGAAATTATTGGTCAATGATATATATAAATATATAAGTAATAAATAAATATTTGTGAAATTTACATTATCAATAATAAAGCAGAAACTTTATTGATGAACAACAGAAGAGGATCAGTTATTATTTAAAAAATTTTAAATTAAAAGTTTTATATCATAGGAACATTAAAACTGTCATTCTTTCCCTTTAATTTCTGTCATAGGCATGGATATCTTTTTGATTGGTTTAAAAATCATATCGTCTTATCTTTTTTTGAAACAAGTTTTACCTATAAAAGGCTTGCTTAAATCCTATTAAGTGAAGGCTTAGAAATTGTAAAACTAAATTTATGCTTTCTATTAGGATTGCCTGAAACAAAAACAATTATATTTTTTAATCTTATTATAAAAACACTGCAAAAATAATCGTTTTTTTTTTTAATATTTCGTTAAGTATTTTTTTTTTTTTTTTTTTTTTTTGTATAAATTATTATTTATTATATTGTAATCTAATTACTTAATTTTTATACATATATTTTTTCAGTCTAATGATGATGATTGTTAAATTATAGAAATGGTCATTTACGTTTAAATGTAAGAAAAACTTTTGTAAATGATTTTGTAACTTATAATTTTATTTTATAATTTATATTAATAATCGTTTCGCTCTTTATTCTATTTTCATTTAACAATAAAATTTAAAAACAACCTGACTGGCATAATTTCATCTCTTGTACCTGATTACTTTAGAACTATTAATTATGAACGGTTATTAAAAATAAAACAACATAAAAAAAATATATATATATAATTTAAAATGACCCAATTGGAGAAATTTCAAAAACTAATTCGATATTTAAATATTAAGCACTTTACTGCTACAAATATATATCTAAACAATTGCCCAACAATTTAAACAATTAACACACACACACACACACACACCCACCCCATTCTTTAAGTCCAAATTTAATCATAACTATCTCTGCTTGGGACATCTTCTGTTTAAATTTGTTTTTCTTTTGTTATTAATATTTCATTCGTTAACGTAAATGATCCAATCCCTGAATTTTTTGTCAATACGATATCTTTTCTTTCAATCAGCAAATCCAATTCTTAATTGTCACGTACTGCAATTCAATCTCTTCAATAACTGGCCCGAATATTTTTCTTCATACTCGTCTTTAAAATATTCGGAGATAATTGTAATGCACATCAGACATTGTTGAAAATGTACGAGGTAACACGTATACGAGTATTATTAGAACAAGAAGAAGTTTATATATTTTTTAAAAACTTTTTATTATTTTTTATTTTATTAATAACCGACTTTTAAATAAACTTGTATTTAAAAAATATGATCTATTACGAATTTGCAATCTGCTATTAATACAGGCAGTAAGACTGTAATTCTAAATAATGCTCTTTAAATATTTAAATCATTTCCTTCATATTATTTTTAATGAATTAATTTTACTTTCCTGGCGAGGAGAATAGCTAAATTAAAGAGAAAATTATAGTAATCATGTCAAAAGTCGGGTATCGGGATTTTTTTTTCAAATCTTTGCGTTTTAATGTCAAACTACTGCATCTAGACAAAAAAAAATGTATACATGTGAGTACGAATGTACGTCTGGGTGTCGCACTGCTTTTAACCTTATAACTCAGAATTGACCAAACTTGAATTCCTTCAAATTTGGCTCAAATATTTTTATAAATGGGATACTAAACATAATAATTTTTTTTCAAAATTCATTGTGGGATTCGCGAAAAAACCAATTTCGATTTTCGAAAGAGGCACTTTAGAAAAACTTTACTATTGCATACATAAATATATATATATATTTTTTTTTTAATTTAATCTCTGAATAATTTTTTTCGTTATTTATATTTAAACGTTTATTAAGCAATAGAAATAAAACTTTAAATGATCAAATTGCAGAGTTTCAGGAGAAGGGGGAAAGGTTAACTAACCTACGACGACTTGACTGGCGTAGCCGAGAAAACACTAAAAATATACTTTCAAAAAGATGCACTTCGCTAGTCTTTTTCATAAGTTTTTAAGATTATGCTGGAAACACTTTTAAGTTTTTTTTATATTTATTCATTAACGTTTAGTATCACGTTATCTTTACTTGCAGCAGAGAGTATTTGTAGTTAGTATGACGTAGTACTTGCAGTTGACAGTATTTTTATAGAATAGGCAATGTAATTTTATTATTTAAAAACATATATTGAGTTAATTACTAAAATATAACTGCTCGAACATAAAAATAGTCACATATATTGACTACTCGAATATAACGTGTTCTCGAACGTTGAGCATTTTTTGCAATTATTCGAATAATTTTTTTTGCACGTTGGCAATAGAAATTAAATTAGTGTCAAAAGCCACTCCATAACAAGTCAATTCATAATCCAATCTACTCTGTACCAAAGAAAAATAGAGCTTTCTACTAATCTCTTGAGGACATAGATTAGTTAGGAAGTAAAAAATTCTTGTGATTTTATTTAAATTTTTCGTTGAGATATGGAGTTTCCAGGAGAGATTTTCATTTATGAGAATACCTAAATATTTCATAGAAAATTCTCTATGTATGGGGGAACATGTTTGGCAAACATTGCATGAACCGAGACATTGCAGACACCTATAACTAATTGCTTTAAAAAGAGTCTAGAGATTTTCTTAGAGAGAAATTAATGTAATATGTTTTTTGAGAGCTTAGAATCATTTCATATTAAGAGAACCATAACCTTAATTTGAGCAAATCTTCTTCCATGGCATCTTTATTTTCTAATCAAGATGTACCGTGATAGAATAACGCAGTATCATCTGCAAAGGATATTATTTTACAATTAAATCTTCCATCACATAAACTGTTAATGTATATGAGGAACAAAGTTGGGCCTAACACGGTTCTGAGGTACCCCAATTGCAACAACCCCCCCCCCCCCGTCACTAATCAGTTCTTCTACTTTAACATATTATTTTCTATCAGATAAGTAACTTTCAAACCACCTATGCGCCACTCCTTTAATTTGAAAATTCCACTTTATTTGTAATAATTTACTGTGATCCAACATATCAAATGCCTTTGTTATATCGAGAAAAAGGCCACTAACTTTTCATCCTTCGTTTAGTCTTTTCACAACTGAAGAAATAAAACAAAGTGCATCCTCCGTATTACGCTCTTCGAAAAATCCAAATTGATTTTTACTAAAAAAGTTTATTTTATTTAAGAATTTTATGAGCTGTAATTTTATTATTTTTTAAAAATTTTAGAAAAAGTTGAGACTAATGAAATGAGCCTATAATTCGACAATTCATGTCTCGTGTCCCCCTTATGCAACGGAATAACAAGAGCACTTTTTAGATCATCAGGATATTTTTCAGTCTCAAGACTTATATTAATAATGGATGTTAAGACTTCTTTAGTATTAATAAATACCTTTTTAATTAAATCAAAACTGATGTTATCTATTTCTGGTTACTTATTTTTCTTTAAAGATTTAACAATTTTTTTCAACAATACAACTTGTAACTGGTTGTAAAAAAATTGAGTTTGTTAAATTTTTATGATTAAAATATTTTTTTGTAATTATCATGATTTAGTGTGTTATTAATTGGTTTTAACTTATTAGCTACGTTTATAAAATAAACATTAAAAAGATTAGCAATTGCAAGGTTATCAGTAACAATTTAATTTTCGATTAGTAACTTGTTAGTTTCCAATGTTCTAAGGTTCTGTCCACTTAGCTTTGATTACTCTCCATTTCGCTTTCGTGTTCCTTGACATTTTTTGAAAGTGTTATGAAAGAAATGGTTTTTTCTATTTTTAATTTCAGCTTAGAACCCGTGCTTGAATGATTTAACGTACATTTTCAGTTTATTATTTTGTGGATCCTTTAAAATTTTTTTATAAAGTAAATTACTTTTTGTAATTTTGTTACACATGTAGTAATTTATCCAAGGTTTAAGATATTTATATTTTTGCCGATTTTGTTTAATGTACATGCATATTATTTAGAACTGATAAAAAAATATGAAAAGCAAGAGAGTGAATCAGATTGAGAATACACAGAAGACCAATCATTAGTTGATAAGGCAGTGTTTAGTTCATCATAGTTTACAACAGATAAGGAAAACCCAGTCATGCTATGATCTATAATAACAGAATTAAATATTTCTGTAGTTATCTCCTTAAATTATTTCGACTTGAACCTAACAAAAATGTGATCAATGCAAGTTCTTATGTTATCAGTAATACGTGTAGATTGATTTATTAGAGATTCTAAACCATAACTAGACATAACTGGTTTATATTCATTTATTAGATTTGTGTCTTCTAGTAAATTTAAGTTCATATCACCCACAATTACTAGTTCTACAGTGCAATTTGTAGTCTGCAAAAAATTTTCCATTTCATTGACAAAACTATATTTATTACCAGTATGACGACGGTATACAGCTACAAGATTAAACGAAAAATCAGACACTTTACAACTAAGCAGTACAGTGTCTGATTCATGAATTATTAAATCAATAATTTCAAAAATAACAGAATCATGCAAATATACAATTATACCACCACAGCGGTAATCGTTATTACATTTTTCAACAATATTATAATTTTCTAACTTGTACTGGCATATTTCATGAGATTCTACCCAAACTTCAGATAAAATAATTACGTCAGGTAATGTTTCCCAGGTTGACATAAGAGTTACAAAATTATCAAAACTGGTATGCATACTTCTTATGTTCTGATGACTAACTAATCTAATGAATGAATTATTTTTCCAAAATAATTCATTCATGAAAAAAAATAAAAGAATAGCATAAATTATAATTCAAGTACATAAAAACTACTTTTTAAAAGAAACCTTATAATAAGAAAAACAAAATAATTTACAGTAGTATTAATATTTACAGTTTCTCGAGGTCATCCGAACAAGTGATACGTATTACACTGGAAGAAGGATCCTGACTTTTACGCATGAAGATATTACCACCCTTCGTCCACAGATATGCATACCACCAATTTTTCTTTTTTGCTTCTCTGGCCAAAAAAATTTAATTTTTTCCGAGTCACGTTCCGCGATTCACAGATGAAAACTCGATTATTAATCACTATGATCATATCTAGTATCGATAAGTTCCTTTTCATACGCTTCCTTGTATAAGAAATTCCTCCTTAATCAATAAACATGGTAAACTTCACTATTATCCTGGGAGCTTCGTCGTTCCTCCTTTCTTTAAGTCTATGACAATTATCTATCATATTATCTGAGACATTAAAATCAATTGCTTTTCCAACCTCCTTTATAACTTCAACGATGTCCTCTTCCTTTTTTAATAGGATTCCTTGTATTTCAATACAGTTTTTACGGGAATATTGTTCCGCCTCTTCAATTCTAAGTTCCAATTGTGAAATTTTATTTTTCAGATGTTTGTTTTCCGCTTCCAGAACTTCCGTTTTTCTTAAGTATTCTTCCATTTTCTTAGCTCGTTGTTCCAATGCTTTGTTAGCGTCATCAATTTTGTTGAACAATAAATCATTAAATTCTTTTTTAGATTGTTTTTGTTCATGCTTAATGGCAAGAAGTTCTTTCATTACTTCTTGCAAGGTAACAATGTCAACTGAAGAAGTGGATTTCAGCAAGAACACTGCCATTGTTGGTCGAAGTCAGTCTTCTTCACATTAAAACAGGACCCGTGAAAAATTTGACTGTACTTTACGCACGAAATCTTAAACAATTTTGAGGTTATTGACCTAGTACAGCCCGAAAATTCTCAAACTGACATCTTAATTTTATTTAAATTAACGAGACGATAATAACAGCAATTCTTATAATATAAATACTTGAAAAGAAAACACACTGGGTGAGTCATATTATTCCGCGAAATTAGAAATCTGCTCCGACATAACGTACAATGTGATAAGAAGTATCTGCCGATACGATGTTAATTCCATGAGCTCTTGATTAATGATTTATATATAAAATAAAAAATAATAGCAAAATCTGAAGAAATTTAGTTTGATCAATCCTGAGATAAAAGGTCAAAAACAGTACAACATATAGCACATATAATAAAAATAGAAAGCAAGGGAAAAAAATTATTAAAAAAAACCAACAAAAAAAATAATCAGTTGTTTTTTTTAAACTAAAACGATTTTTCCTTTATTTTTGATAATTGTTTCACTTAAATTTTTCATCAGGAAAAAACTAATGTAGGCCGATACATAAGTTTTTGAGGAAGAATAGAGAATTTCAAAGAAAAAGCTAAGCACAGGGATAAATAAAAATACATTAGGAATACGTAAAATATCCTGTTATTTTTACATCGTATAAAATCAATTGATATACTAGGATTTTGAACCCTTGCGGTAAACTAAAAAAAAAGGACATATAAAAACCTAACAGTAAATAGAAAAGCAAACAAATCATTGCAACGGATACGGAAGTATTGTTCAGTTAATTTTTAAACTTTTTTTTTTTAACATACACTTTGTTTAGCTTGTAATCAGAGAGGAAATGATTCAATCTGTTATCAAACAACATCCGGAGAACTGGTGGTGGCATATAAAAATAAAATAATAAATAAATAAAATTAAAAAAAAAATTGTTAAAGATGAATTCATTTATGGTTCAATGTAACACATTAATGGACAAGATCTACTAAATAAATCATAAAATGTGATTCATTGAATACAGTGTGTAAATAATACCATTTTCAACGCAAGATTTATAATTTTTTTTTTTTTTTAAATTACTTGAGGAAATAAATTTTCTAAATGATAAAAGTTATAACGAAATTGTGGTTTCATAAATCTGATTTAAATATCAGGAACAAACTGAGAATCGAACTCGAGACTTTAATTATATCAATTTGTGTTACACCACCAAACAGAGTTACGATGTAAATTAACAAATAATTCAAAAAAAAAAAAAAAAAAAACTTACAAGAACTGTAAGAGTACTTACTGTTATTAACTGTAATATTAATATTATGTTTTAAATAATTATTAAATTATTTAACGAAAGTTTAATACTGGAATCCGTAAAATAATATGAATTTTCCCCATTTTAGAATGGAATAAATAGGAAAACTGAAAAAACTGTGATTGATTATTCAAATTACTAGTCGTTTTAATTGTATATTAATGTTTATATTTTTAGAAGTAATAAAAATACGAATTAAGAACATCTTATTGCGGTGTTAAGTAAACGGTTTTTTTCTTAATTTGTTTTTGCCGTAATGTTTAATCTACAATAAAAAAAGTTTATTTATTTATTAATTTTTTATTACTAAAAACCTTACTACCTAATCAAAAAAAGTAAAATTTTAGAAAGTGATTGGAAATATTATTTAAGTCCAGTTTTTATAAAATGATTTTACATACAGTATATAAACTTTTACTAATGTAAAATAGTTTTATTTTTATTTCGGATATGGATAAGACACAGCAAAAGAACATCACTCGTATAAAGAAAAAAAAAAAAAAACAGAAAAATAGGAAACCTGCATCTTCGAAAAATGACAGAAGAAAGATTATCAGCGAGCTTGAATAAAGGTATTTTGAATTGCGAGAATATATATTAATTTTTACGTAATTTTTCCAAAATAATATCGTAGAATTTTTTTCAATAGCAGAATGATGTCAGGATATTAATAATCTATATAGAAATAAAATACCAATCAATGATCCTTTAAAACATCAATATAGACAATATTACAACTAACTAAAAAAATTATATTTACTAAAGTTATTTCGGAAAAAATTATAACTGTCCCACTATCCACTAAATGAATTTCCTGAACAAATTAATCGGTTTTTTTTTTTATGAAGAACAGGAATTGAACATCCACAATTTAAAAACACTACTATTCGTTAATTTAATTTAGTTTTAATACTTTTTTTAAATTTGGTTCAACATTGCTAACCATTGACATCGCAGATGAAGAAACGTCAAGGTTCCAAATTGCAGCATCATAATGAACCACGCTTCTAACTTGCCCCACACAAATTTTCTCAACCTTAAATTAAAGCGTAACACAAGAAGAACCCCACCAATCTTCATCAAAATTTCACATGCAGAATTTCAGATACAAACTCTACAGGACATCAAAATTTCAACAAAATTGATCGAGTAGTTTTTGACATTTTCGAGCCAAAAAAGTTTATACATACGCTTTCTTTCTTTTTCTGTTTAGCCTCCGGAACTACCGTAAGGTATTACTTCAGAGGACGAAAGAGGATAATGTATGAATGTGAATGAAGTGTAGTTTTGTACAATCTCAGGTCGACCACTCGATAAGTGTGGTTAAATGAAACGCAACAACCAAAGAACACTGGTATCCACGATCTAGTATTCAAATCCGTATAAAAGTAACTACCTTTATTAGGATTTGAACCTAGAACTATCGACTTCCAAATCAGCTGATTTGCGATGTAGCGTTAACTATTAGACCAGCCCGGTGGGCTTTATACACAGGCCAATCTTTTGTATATTTATAGATATCCCAATTAGTGTGAACGGTATTTTAGTACTCCTCATACCTCAAAACGTAAAGGAATTTCAATTTCACCCCCCGTTCCTCCATTTGACCTTTTTTACCTACTTTTCTAGAAAAGTAGATAAAAATGTGAAAATAGATTTTTATGAAGTTGATTATAAAATGTCCAAAGTATTTATTTATTCACTGAATTTTAAAATAATAATTAGAAACATCCGGTAGATTAAAAATTAAATCGAGAATGCAATTAAACTTGCAACTAAATAAAAGAGAAAAAATGAAGTATACAAAAATGGCGAAAAAAAAATCTTGAGATTTTTATATTACTCTTATATTTATTTAGATATTATACGTAATATCTAAGTACATAAAAAAAAAAAGAAAACTGATATTTATGTCAATAAGTACAGCTGTTGTTATAATAACTAAGTTATATGAGAAATAAATTTATTATTTAAAGTAAAAAAAGTTCATCAAACGAAATTAAAAAAGAAAACGATGCTGATGCAACTTCTATCACAAAGTTATCATAGCTCATAAAATAAAATTATAGAAGGGTGAGTAAATGAAATAAGGGTGGTTGAAATGAGAGAGGAAGAGAGAGAGAAAGATATTCGATATAGTTAATTGCCCGAAACATGTATCTCACCCCAGTAAAAAAAAGGAACGAAGAGAACAGAGGAGGGGGAAAACAATCAATATTGAATGAGGTAACTGAGGAATAGAGGGATGGAAGGGAAAACGAAAACTGTTAATCTATTATGTTATCAACTTATGATCAGTGCCAGACAATAAATTTTCAACTGATAATTTAACGTATTACAAACTTAATGAACCGTAATGAAAAATAAATTGTTACAAATCGATGAAGTTTTATCAATTTATTTTTATTGTAAGGTTATCGTTTTAAATTTTTATATAAATTACCGTAAAATTTATTACATTTTTATTAGCTTTAAGACGGAACAATAAAAATATATTGCTAGTGTATGATTTTATATTTATTAATATAATAACAAATTACAAATATTAAAAGAAATACTGAGTATCAATCCGTTTCAAATGTAATAATGTATATCTTACTTTCCTGTCATCATAACTCAAATGCTGCAAGAAGGAAAATAATGTCATAAATCAAAAAATGGGGTAAGAGTTTTTTTTTGCATTTTTTGACGTTTCATGACCCAGGAAATCAGAAAAAAATCGTGCGCACGCAAGTACGTGTGCTGGAGTGTTTGAAGCTTATTAATTTTTTGATTAGATAAACCGATTTTTATGAAATTTTTAGACTTGTGTATATGAAGCAATTTGTTTGTAAAATTTTGGATTCAATATCTCCATACAGTGGGGTAGATAGTTCCTTTGAGGTCAATTTGCTTAAAATTTTGCAAACAACCCCATTTTATACTAAGCTCAGCACATACTCGCACGCTTATTTTACCATATTTTTTTTTTAATTTGCCCCGAAATTCCCCCTTCCCTAAAGATCGGGAAAGCATATTTCTCCTATTTATTAAATATTTTTTAACCGAATTTTTTTTTTGTCTTCTTAGGGAAACGACCCAAGAAAACTTTGAGAGCAATATTGAGGGTGGGGGAGCCGTTCAAAGTTTACAAGTATCGATTTTCGAATGTTTCAAATTTGTTTTAGTTTATTTAAATGCTTTAAAGAGGTTAATTATTTTTACTAAAAATTAAATAAATTACAATAAACATAATAATAGTATAAAAATTTAAAAAAATCAAGATGAAAGACATCCAATGTTTTAATGTTTTCCAAAAAAATGTGTAAAAGAAAACTCGGATAATTTTTTTCTCACAAATAAGAATGATTCCTTTTGTAATTCATAAAGTTTATTTTAAAAAATCTTGTTTCATTAACAAGCGGGCGCGGATACAGACAAAGACTAGTAACTAATTTTTATTTTAAATAATTGACACCTCGTAATTAAATAACAAAATATGCGAAGTACGTACTAAAATGAGAGTACATAAATTTTACAATGTGAAAATACTATTCACCTACAGTACACATAAGGCAACGTTTCCCCTGAATACGAATAGTTAATACAAATGAAATTAGTTACACCATTAAGTATAAAAAGTTTTATTGAATATTCAAGAAAAAAAATTAGCTTGCTAAATAAAAAATTTCTACAACACAAAACGATCTTTAGGCAGATCTGGACATATTATAAAACTACAAGACATGACTCAAGTCACAGCCACATTGGGACACTTCTAAGAATCCAGTTAAAAATACTTCTAATTATCACAAAATCATTCTTTGTACATGAATAACCCCATCAACCAATACACTACACGTATGAAAACTACCACAGTTCAAGAATTAGATATTTCAGTACCACATGCACAAGAAGACCAAAACACCTCACCTAATCATACGATAATTCACTAAAAACATATTAAAATTCTGATAAATGCTTAATAGATTTCAGAAATTAAAATAATTTTTTTTATTTTTTGTAAATATACAATAACTGCCTATAATAATAAAATATAAAAAAAAATAAGGCACCGATATATGATAAATGTATTAAAATTGTAAGTAAAATTTATTACAAAGTACGGCATTCAAGAAATAAAGAAGTCTGATAAACTTCTTTTTAAATATATATATATATATACAGTACCAATAAGCTATTGTTATATTTAGAACAATAAAAATATAACAACAAAAAATAAATAAACAAAAGCAACACTTTGGAAATAAAATATATTATGGACGAATACTGAAAGTTTTATATATAATAAATATAAAGATTACAAAACAAAATGAAAAAAAAAAATGGAATCATCGAAATATTTTAAATTAAAAAAATTAGCGAAGAAAAAGAACGGAGTAATTAATTAAAAGAGTTAAATGACTGAAAACAAAAACAAAAATACATGTACATAAAATAAAAAATATAATCGGTTAATTCTTTTTGTTAAATTATAAAAATCGTAATAAAGCGGAAATCAATAAAAAAATGAAAACGAACATTTTATGCATTACAAAGAATCTATATATATATATATATATTCACATAGTACTAAGGGCGATCATTTATAGTACCGTAAATACCTGATGTATTACTGAACAAAACGGTTTTTATCCCAATCAAACTTGATTAATCATTAGTAAAAAACAAAACCAGATGGATTAATTTGAACCGCCTATAGCACGGGTTAGATTGTCGGCAGGCGATGTTTTGTAAACGTTCGCGTAACTCCACAACGGGATTGGGAAAATATACATAAATACATGAAAACAGACGTATATATGTAGAGGATAAAAATATATGTACATATATACAAACCAATAACATGACCCTTTCCTCCCTACGGACAGGTCTTCTGTATGGCGTGTTAAATGAATGCCTCATTCTATTAAGCAGAGGGTGAGAGAAAGAGTGAGGGAGGAAAAGAGAGAGTCTGCTAACATTTTTAATCCCTATCAATTGGTTCGGATTAGAGTGCATATATACATGGACTTAACACAATGTAAAATCCCACGAGTGGGTTGTACCTAATAACAACAATCCAACAAGCCTATCACCAAAATCCCAAATATCGCCCTATCTCTATCCAACTTTCAACCATCCCAAACGACAACCAATCATTTATTAAATACGTATATTACAGAACACTTTGATGTTAAAGAATCACCTAATGATAAAAAAATTCAAAGATAATGAAAAATAAAAAAAAGCAATACCAATCAATATCAAATTAAAATATTGCATTTAATAATAAAATAATGTTTTTAAAAATATTTTTAAAAACTATCTTTATAACACTGTCATTCGTTTGTTAAGACATTATCAGTGCCAAAAAAAAAAATCCCGATATCATAGAAAGATGAAACCGGAGTTATAACCTTAAAATAAAAAAGTATGAATTTATGCATACATACATACATATGCTTTTTTTTTTAATCTATTTATTTAATTGGATCCTAAAAAGTAAAGATTGGAAAAAAAAACCCGGTACCTCATTTTTGGCATGATCACTTAACTTTTTCATTTTCTAGCCGGGAAAGTAAAACGAGAAAATACAAGCTACAAATCCTATTCATAAATATATTTTAAACTACAATAAATAGGGATAACTGTTAAAAATCTTCTAATGAAATAGAAAAAAATTATAATAATTAACCACAACAATAAAAATTCTTAGATTTCAAAAGTAAGTTTAAAAAAAATTGTTTTATTATTTTCTTACTAATTTACTACAATAAAAATAAATAATAATATAACATGGAAATTTATCACTTTAAGAAAAAAATTAAATAATGATTTTTAGTTACAAATTTTTATTTAATTGTTTAATACCGTTTATTTTATGTAGTTTAGCGAAAGACTACAAGTTTCTAATAATTTTTTTTTTTTAATTAATAAAACATTAACATATAATTATTGTTTTAAATACTAAATTATTATATTTTAAATATTTTAATTGCCGATACATAAAAAAAAAAATCAGTTATGAAGATCTTTATGAAAATATTCAACGGAAAATTAATTTTAACAAAAATACTTTTTTTTTTTAATAAACAAGCAGAAGTTCGTACAAATGTTTATATATAACTGGATTAACTATAGCTATATTTTTATCAAGAAAAAAGAAAAGAAAAGTAGATAGCGTTCAGTTAATCTATCATCATTTCCGGCCAATAAAACGGAGTATATATTAACAACATTAAAATTTTTTTATGAGTAAATTAAGATTTAATTTTCATACAGTTTAATTCTCGACTTAAAAAATTCCTTAACGGAGGTTTTTTTTTTTATCTTCGAAACCCGATTTTTTCCATCCTCGGGGTCAATGGTTGGCGATATCAAAAAACTTTATTTAAGTAAGTTTTAGGCCCTTATCCAAAGAATAGTAAGAACTTTAAAGAAATTCTACATTTTACTTAATAAGAAAGTTATAGGAATATTTTTTTTTCCCGAAAAAGCCCCCCCCCCATTTCCACCCCATGGTCCGATTTTGCCCATTAACGAACTCGACCGAGATTTTGGGTCGTTATATTTGTATAAATTTTAAAGTTATTGGCGCAAAATTAAGACAGTTAAGTTGTTCACAAGAAAGTGAAATATATATATATATGTATATATAAACTTTTGAACTGAGCACCGTCAGTTTAAAACATTATGTATAATATCAGTTCAATACAGTTAAAAACCATCTTTTGGGGTCTGGGGGATGTGAAACGCGAAGATATGTCGGAATTTTCCGGAAGTCGAATCATGGTACCCACTACAATAGTTTTCTTATGAAATCTACCCAAAAGTAAAATAGAAAACTCACCCACACGTATGGTGGGCCTGCGGGACAATCTTTATGTATTGCTTCGAAGGGTGAAATGAATTTGCAATTTTTCTTGACCGGAATTCGAACCCGGGACCTCAGAATGATAGGCCAAGATGCCACCACTCGCGCCACGGAGGCCTGCAATCGTTTATCATTAAAAACTCAATAACTGTAGAACCTATATAAATTGATCTTTTACCACTGATTAAAGTATAAGATTCTTTAACTTCATAATTAGGTAAACAGTAAGGATAAACAGAGATCGTAACATATATTACAAAATTATTCTTCATGAAGTAATATTCTATTTTGTCATTGAATAAATCACGTTCCAAAAATGAAATTTTGAAAACCGACTAAATATTTTATTTCATTTATCAAAATCAAATAATCTGTTCACAGATATAAAAAATTAAACATAATATTTTACTGTTAACACAATTTTCGTAGAAAGGCAGACGGTAATTTATTTATTAGATACTAAATGAAACCTATTTAAAAATATCACCATTTTTATATTTATTAAGGAGGAAACAATTTCATATTTATTACACGAAATAAATTAATTCTGTCGGATTGTGCCGAGCAAAATTTTTTATACGTAAGTATTGGAATGTGTTGAAAAATTTGCTGTTTTACTTACGTTTTTCATGTAAGAGCACGTAAATTCATCCTTTTCACGGAGTGACAACTTAATCATTAATTAAATCACATTTTCATATACTATATATATATATATATATATATATAACTAAAATTACATAGTTATTATACAATTAAGAATTTGCTGTTGCAATTCAGATGAAACAAAACTGTACGTCTAATAAATCAACTTATACACAACTTCATGTTAACCATTTCATGTACATTTTTTTTTGTACGGTATTACTCATCAAACCTCTTTTAAGAACCCGGTAAAACCTGTTTTAAGGACACTTGTAGAATGAATTTATTTTAACCAAACAGCGATTTACGTGATTGAAATCTTGAAATAAGAAAAACATTCGTAATTAGATAAAAGTTGAACTCTCCCTTCCCTTTTAGCAAAAAGCTTTTCTTTTCTTATAAATCATAGGATACATTTATACAAATATTATTTTTTTAAATGAATCTGCTTGATGATTTCGCCACACGGATTGAAGCTTGTTCGTGGGATATGGAAATGGAATTTTTCAGCGTATGAAAAATACCATACTTGAAAAATCGGGACCTCTGGATGAAAGGGTGAGAAGTTACCACGACACTGATATCGGCTAATAATTTCAAACAATGAAAATAAGTTTTGAACACATATTATTCTATTACATAGGAAGAAGTCCATCCTTATTTTCTTACGATTATTTTTTTTAATGTTTAATACAGATATTAAAAAAGTGACGCAACCTTACCGAAGAATGTTTCCTTCTTTTGATGCATGTTTAATTAAGGAAAATGGGTTACACAATGCAGCAGAGTATCATTGTCTTCCAATACATTAGATGTGCCGGTTATGCCCAGATCCAGAATGCCTTCACAGAGAAGTATGATGTGAATGCATCAAACAAGTCTTCCATCAAGCGGCTGTACGACAAGTTTAAAGAACAGGGAATGTGGCAGATGCAGCCAAAAGTGCTAACACTAGAATAACTGATCCACTTGCAAGCTGTATATTCTGTTAGTCTAAAGAAGTCTGTGCGACGTCTATCTAGCTAGTCTGGTCTCTCTGTTGGTAGAGTCCACACGGCATTTCGCAAGTGTTTAACGATACATCCGTACAGAATTCGTATTGTTCACGAGTTATCTGCAGACACTGGAAAACATTAGCGTTCTGTCAGTGGCTCATGTCATCTATAACACGAGACGGGGAAGAACTTGACTATTGGTTTTGGTTTGGCGAGGTATGGTTCCACCTTGATGAATACAGAATGTACAGAATTCACGCATTAGTTGTACGGAAAATCCACATTAGCTGTACGGACAAAAACTGGGTGTTTGGTGTGGAATGTTACGTAGGCGAATCTTCAAGACACTCTTCCACTGCACAGTGCACAGTGAACAGTGAGCACTACAAACAGTGCAACAACTTGTAAACATTATTCCTGTAGACCGGCTAAACGTGGTTTCAGCAGGACAATGCCTACGCCTCATAGAGCCAACAGTACCATGACTTTCTTAGATCAGTATTTTGATAGAAAAGTGATTTCGAAGGATTGTGGTCCCCTGATTTATCCTCTCCAGGCTTTTTCTTGTGGGAATACCTTAAGGATACCGTTTACAAAACTCATACTCACACCGTTCCCGAATTGAAGAGCGAAATTGAACGAAGTGTCGCAGCAGTTCCTTAATAAACGTTATAACATGTGTTTTAGAGTATGCAGCGTTGTACTATTATGTGAATCACATATTGGAGACCACTTTCAACAACTACTGCAACTCACCCATTTTCCTATAAGGTTGCGCCACTTTTTGAACACTGTATAATTCACTAGTATTGAATTAATTTTAATGAAAAATTCCATATAATCTGGATAAAAGAAAACATAATTTTAAACTCCTTCAATAGAATCAATTTTAAAAATTTTTAAGTAGAATTTCGTTCCACAATTTGTAGATATCTTTTCGTTATTTACAGTTAGAATGTATTTCAGTATTAAGAGTTACGAAAATAAGTAAAATTCAAACTTTCTTTTTTGTTTTTACTACGTTCTTTCTGAATGTATATATATATATATATATATATAAACTCGATCTTACATACTAATACTAGGCTTAGTATTCAGAAGAAGACCGGATGATATAACTCAACTTGTAATAAATAATACAATAGATTGTAATCAAAATAATTATTTGCGTTTATTAGATTAATAGAAAGCTTCTACGTGAACATTAAGGCATATAAAATAATCTCTTTTAAAACATGTTAAATGGTACATAAAATTAGGCTAAACTAAATAAAAAACTTTCTCATATATTTTAGCTTTTTAAAATTTTCGTATTTTTATAACACATTTTATTATTTTTCCCTATTTCCGAAGTTCTATAATTCTTTTTTAAATTTACGAAAAAAGTATATATTTATAAAAATAATAATTAAATGTTAAATGATTTCAAATAATATTTTTTTAAAAATTCAAAAAGAATATATATACAAATGAGAAATACGAATTACGAATTTTAATACAATAAAAAATAAATAATAAAATTAATTACAAAATTAAACTTACGTATCTCAAATCCGGCTGCCAATATTGTTGGTATAAACTTCCACTATTTGAATTAGATAAATATCGATGACGAATCTATGGAAGACAAAATTTTATTTTTAATTATAAAAATAAATAACCGTTTTATTAATTATTATTTACAAATACAACTTTCTATATAAATTTAAATTATAAAAAAAATATTAGAAATAAAGCCTATAAATGATTATTATATTTAAATTTAATTGTATTATACATACATATAATAAAACAGAGTTGTAGTACCCGTAAAAATGAATGTACATTTGTACATACTTATATAAAAGGCAATTAATATTCCAAATTAAATTTAACCAACCACCCATTTAATAAACCAGTATTTCACATAAAAGCAAATTAAGCATAATTCAAGCAGAAAATAAAAAGGCTACATAAAATGTAACTAATTTTAGTGTAAAAAAAAAAAATTTAATTTGCACAATAAAAAAACCATCATTGCCAGATGGGGAATCTGTGACACAATATTTAAAACAATTTGGAGAATATTAATATTAATTTATCTAGTTCTTTTCCTAGTATTATCATGCAACGTTATTAATGAAAGATATAAACAGTTTTTTAAACATTATAAAATAGTCTACAAATTAATCAATACAGTCTAACAGTTAGTTTTTCCATTATCAATCAGCCTATTATACCTTAAACAATGCCGTTAATTAAATCTGATTATAAATAATTATTTATCTAATTAAAATTTTAATCTGGATTCAATTATTTATTTATTTTCATTATATAGTTAGCCAAAGAAGATTTTTTAAAATTACAAATAATTAGCGAGTAAAAAGAGATTTTTTTGCTAAAAAATTTAGTTAAATCATGTCTTTCCGATCTCCGTGGCTGAGTAGATAGCGTCTCGGCATTTCGTGGAGATCTCGGGTTCGAATCCCGGTCAGTCATGGCATCTTTTCATACGCTATCAATTACCGCTGAACTAATGACCATAGCTATCAATGCCTGATCTTTCACAACAAAAAGAAAATCCTACTTTTATCAAAATAATAAGAGAATGAATACAGAGAAGCTATATTATAAAATATATTACAACCTAAATGTAAGTAATTTTTTTTTTCATAAATAAATTTAAGTACGTAAACAATTGTTGTACATGCAAACATGAAAAAAAAAGTAAATAAAAGAAAAAGAATTTTATTTTGAAAAAAAAAAAAAAAAACATGCTTTATAAATAAAATAATCATAAATCTTATAGCTTTATGTTGGCTTAAAAATAATTCTCAATCTTAAGAATAAAATAAAATTGATCAACGACTTTAATTCATAAAGACAACCTAGAATAATAAATAAAAAAAGTAAGTAAAAAAACTTAAAAATTTAAAGAAAATTTACTCACTTCAAATTATTTATTCATAAGAAGAAAATATAATGCTATGAAAATATAAATTATATACCGTACAAAAGCAATTCGCAAATAGCATAAGCATTTATTAAACTAAAAACAAAAACAGTAGTAATTATAAATTAAACTCAAAAATATTAAAATAATACACTCAATCTGCTGCGTAAAAATTTTTGTAATTAACATTTCTGAAATAGCTAGTAACATTTATAATACAAGTGCGCTAAACAAAATAAAAATTCTTCTTGTATAATATACTTTTTTTAATTAAAAACAAATAAATCAACTAATTTATTCAGTAATTAAAACTGAATAGAGAAACTATGAAGTAGAAAAACAAGATATAATCAACTCGATTTTAAAATTTTTTTACTACAATAATATTATCTAATGACTTTACACAAGTTTTTTTTTTTATTTTATTTTCTCCCCTTGACAACATTTAAGCTTTAATAAAAAGTTGTTATTCTTAGCTGTTATATCTTGTAGAAAGAAAAAAACTTGTAAATAAAAAAAAAAAAATAAAAGTTGATCATCCAGTTATAAGACAGGTCATATTATATTGTAAATATCAGATATATATATATATATAAAATAATAATAATAATGGTTAATTGAAATGTTACAACATCCCGACTTCAACTTTCAACTGAAATATTATTAAACCCATTACAATGTAGTCATACAACCAGTTGCAACTAACTGGTCATATTAAAAAGTGATGGTGTTATTATACGAGTCGATTAATTTAAAACATACTACATTAATTTTTTTTTTTTGTTATTATTTAATATAACCACCACCCTGATACGCGATAAAAATAATGTATGAGACTTGATATTTTCTATTAACTTTATAAACCATCTGATAATTATACAAAACAAAAAAAAAAAAAAATCAATTTAAAACGAAAGAAATTAACTGTTTAAAATAAGCAAGTAATAATTATTATGTAAAAAAAATTAATTTTAACAAGCAAACAAAGGTATTAAAAATATCATATAAACCGCATTCTAACTTTTTTTTTTTTTTTTTTTTTTTGTGGGAATTATAAAAATATCTAACTTGATAATACTTTATTCAAATTTTTAACATGTGTGAACATTTACAAGTGTAAGGATAAGTACAGAATTTAAAAAAGTTTGGAAACGTTAAAAAAAATTGCATAAATTTATTCTACAAGTTTGCAAAACACCACACACAAATAAAAACAGAAAAAGAAGAAATTTCCTTATTATATTTCAGAAAAAAATAAAAGAAATGAACATATAAATTAAAAAAAAAAAAAAAAAAAAAAAAACAAATTTGTACAGATATATAAAGCACATATAGATTCTGACTTTGAGTATCCCATAACAATTTATTTTTCCAAAAATTCTTTTGTTACTTTTTACGTTAAAAAAAAATCTTTAAACAATTTTTTCAAAGCTTCGAAAATATTATTTACTTTCTAATAAATAAAATGTAGAGAGAACATTCTTTTAAAAAAAAAACCGTCCAAACCTGTTCTAAAAATAACATAAATGAAACTAAATCAATCGAGTTAAATCTATTTAAAAAAAATACAATATTAAACAAATCAATGTACTAAGTGATAAATGCAATATTTTTTCATATCTGTAATTATCTTATTGCTCTTGTTTCATTCCTAATATTATAAAAATCTGAAAATAACAAAAGTCAACTACAGGATTATCGTATTATTCAACCCAAACTAATTATTTGTTTAATATTTAAATATAAATACAATTTTTTTTTATTATTATTTATTTTAATTTATTCATACATACATATTTAATTACTTTATAATTACATGGCATTTAGAAATAAATGCTATAAATATAAGTATATACACACTTATATTATATATATATACATATCTTAATACCGTGCAAGTAATAATAAACAGATTAAAATAATCACCGATGATGCAGAGAATAAACGTAAAAAAAAAATGAATGGTGATACGATACGATAAAAAGTTGATTGTAAAAAAATCCTATAAAAATAATTAATTACTTATAATAAGAAAAACTACATTTATTTCCAAGAATGGGAATATGATAATTCACAATAATTATGACACATTAAACTGCACTTTTTTTTTTTTTATATAAACTAACAAAGAATTCATACCATAATATTAGTATTAATATATATTTTTTTCTTTCAATACAACTTATGACAAGTTTTTTTTTTTTTTTTTTTTTTTTTTTACTCAATGCCAATTAATCTTGAAAGGTAAACTGCATTTGTATATAAATAATAAAAATCTTTTACGTGCTTTGAATGGAAGTATCCTTTTATCTTACTTTTACATAATATCTCATCGTTATGCGTAGCACAGCATGTCAACATGCATACAACACAGAAATAGAAAACTTGATTCGATTCGCATTTATTATTTTTTTATACGGTATGCCAGTGTGTTTTTCTAAGCATTGAAATATTGTATAATATAAAAAAGATAATTTATTCTTATATAAGCATTTAATAAAAAGATTATCTTAATAGAATAATACCGAGTGTTCTTATAACATAATAAAAAAAATAAAAAGTTATGAAAGGAAAATAACATGTTATGCCATCATGAATCCCCTCGACCATCTTGATCGTAAAAATGAGTAAAAGTGGACAACCTCATCCGTTGTAAGACCCTTCCATATTTCTATAGGTCTTCCTGTTTGATATCCCTCTTCCGAATCCCTTTTCGTAATAGTACATATATATAGTACTTCCCTTTTTCATACTTTCATCCCCGCATAAATCCACATCCCGTTTATGCTACAGCCTAAACAAGACCCTTACCATTAGAAATATCATCAATTTATCCTTTACGGTCCTTTTAATTTATAAGAGGGTTATATAAAATACTGTCCGTATTGATTCTGCATTAAAATTCATAAATTATAAGTAACATTGTGATTTGTTAATAGAAACGAAAACACAGAATTGTTTTTATAAAGGATATATAAATTAAAATGTTCGATTGGTGAAGCGAAAAGAAAATAATTTATACCTGATAAACTTATTTGATAACTTGTACGTTATCATATTGCAACTATCTACTTAAGGAGTGAAAACTTTTTAACGATTAATTAATTGTTTCTCTTCTTTAAATCTGAAACGGCGAAGAATCGTAACACATTAAATTCGTAAACTTTCGGGTATTATCGGTGGCTATAGTTAACTTATACTCCTGCTATATTAGATAATAAAACTCGTAAAAACTCTTTCTATAAGAGCAACGGTTTTCTTACTTCGTGAAACACCCGTGTGAAATTTTCACAAGATTTCTAAAAAAAATTTTCTCTGGTAACTACTTAAAAATATATTTTAATTTAATAAAGGGTAGTTAAGGTTATAATGAGACGAAACGGGGACAGAAACAGATGAAACAATTTCACCTTATTTTAGCGTTTTGGTTTGTTATTTGTACATAATTTTTTAAGTAACGACAAATAAATCAGTAATAATTATTTGTTTAAAGTTAAAAAAAAAACCACTACTATGTTCCGAACCCCGTGTATTTTATAGATATGTAAATTAGTAATCAAACTATCGTAAAAGGAAGGATTTATTTTATTTTTTGACATAAAAACATGTTCAGGAATAAAAATTTTTTAATTAAATAGTTGCTATTTTGTTAGTATTAATTATTTATTAATGGGTTTAAAAGATAATAAAATGATTTAACATGTAAATCAAACTTTAAATTATTAAACTTTATTAATGAAAATAAAAAATAATCACGATTTTTCTAAGAGATATTTAAAAAAAATACCTTTTTTTTAATTTTAATTATTAATCATTTATCAATCTCTGTATATAATCCTATATATTACAATTCCCCTTAATAAAAAATTATCAAATAGAATGGAGTTTATATAAAACATTAAATAATTAGTTTTTTTCTTCACATATTTATCAAGAATTATGAACAAAAACGTTAGAAATTCATTAAAGTGTCCTCCGAGAAAAACAACTTAAATCGTTCAACGTTAAAAATAAAATTTAAGTTCTATTTTGTATCTAAAACAAGATTAATAACTATAAATATTTATGATCATTTATAATGTTTCGGTTGATAGTAAAATACTTTCTTTTTACTAAGTAAAAAAAAAAAAATAATAATAATAATAAATAAGACAAAAATAGATCAAATATATCTATCTAATTTTAGATCGAAACAAATATTTTTATTTTTAGTTTAATAAACTGACAGGTTTGAAATATGATGATATCAAAGAGATTTTCTGCATGTAATAGAATGACAGTATGAATAAAAAAATAAAATAAAAATAAAACAAAAGATTGAATAATAAAGATAAAGAATAAAAGAATGATACCATACAAGAAAATGCAATGAAATGGGCATGAAGACATTTTTTTTTTTGTATGACAAACAACAAGGAAAAAAGAAATATATCCTAAGGGATATATCTTTGACAGTCAACACAATTATTGGAAAAATAAAAGAAGGAAAAGAAATTTCTGTGAAATAAATTTTACCTCAAGTTTTCAACTTTTTTATTCATTTATTCCTTTTTTTTTTTTATAGAAAATTTAAAAATACAACCTAAACGGATTTTCTTGTCTGATAAAAGTTAAATTTTTAAAATAAATTTAATATTTATTAGAATAAATTTATCATTCATTATAATGTTCCTTTAATTAAAAAAAAAATTACATATAAAAATAATTATAAAACGTAAATCCAATAAGTAATTAACTAAATATACCAAAATTTGTAAGAATTATGAAAATGTACCCATAAAACAACCGCCACTAAAACTATGCTTAGAAAGATGATTTTCTAAAATTTTAAATTTTAAACAGCGAACACATATTTCTTACTGATGATAACAAGTGAAGTATCTTTTTATATAGTTTTTTTTTTCACTTTTATACAATACTTTATCGACAAAATTGAAAAAAAAAAAACAGTCTGAAAAGAGATCAAATAGAGATTCCAAAACAAAAAATTCAATACGGCGGGGTACTTGCTGTGTATAAAAGAAGAATTAAGGCTAAAATTTTATAAACAATAATCGATACTGACACAATTTTTTAATTATATTTTTAAAAGAAATCAATCTAACTTTAAAGAGCAGAAATAAAAATTCAAACTTCACCATAATGGGATTATATTGGTTTTTAAATTACGAAACTTGTAAGAAAAAAAAAAAAACAAATTTTTGAAATGTGATATAATAAAAGAATTTTGAAAATCAAACGCGTTCATAAAGTAATATATTAAAAAAACTACTGTCAAATTTAAATAATTAGAAAATGGGAATAAAATACTGTACGGAAATTACCAAATTTAAGTAGTAAAATTACAAAAGATGAAAAAAGAAACGTGCCTAACCTAAAACGTAAGGAGAGATTTAGTGTACAAAAGAAACTGTTGTTAGTAACGAAAGTAGATTTAAGAATTTGAGGAGATTCTTAAAAATGTAGAGCATTTTACAGAAACGTTCAATAGAAATTTAATAAAGAAATAAGGATTTTAAAATAAAGAAATAATGAAAATTAGCTAGGTTAATAAAATAAGAAATCAAGATGTTATAAAAGGAATAAGAAAAGAAAGAAATATGTAAATAAATAAAGAATTAGATATAGCAACAAAGCTGTAAAATGAACCATAAGAAAAAAATATAAATGTAAATTGGATAGATATATATTCAGAGCAAAAATTATGCAAACAGAACTACAATGATGGACTATACAAGACATCCACGTTTAGGAAATTTGGTAGGGAAAATGCAACATACAGTAAGAACTGTAAGAAAAACAAAGAATTACGATGAAATACATGATGCAATAAACTAAGGACATTAAGATATCAGATGTAACAAGAAACAATGAAGAATCAAAACAATTAATGACTGTTAAAAAAACGATACTAATAAATTTATATATGAATAAACAAAGGAATTTCAAGTTAAGTAGTTGTTAACATAAAACTACAAAACAAAACTAAAAACTTTTTTTTTTTGCTAATAAACAATTATTTAATTAACCGAAAGTAACAATAATCATAAATTAAAAAAAAAATATTAGAAAAAAATAAACCAGCAGGTAGAACTAACATAAATGATAAAACATGAGTTATAAAATGTAGTATAAATTGTTGAAAGTAAAATCTTTTTTACTATTGTCAGGTGAAGTTAAATTATGAGTCAAGTTAGTCGTTAACATAAACGTCGTTAAGAGATGTGACTTGTGATGTAGTGTAAAAGATGTTTTTAAGGTTCACTGTAAGCTATAAAGTTAGGGAGTATGCAGACATCTAATCGGCCGTTACTTGACGTTCACTCGAGTGTAACGTTAGTCCAACAAAATTACGTACAACATACACATAAGAAAGACAGAAAGAGAGAGGGTGAGAAAGAGAGAGCACTTACCCATCTTTGTTGCCTTGGTTGTCGCGAACATAAACGCCATTTTCAAGTAACAAAATCCATTTACGACCATAATAAAAACAGATAATAACAACAAACCACTGCTGCATAATGCTGCATATAAAACCTAAGTACCGCAAAATAAATTTTACTTACATAAGAAACATACTGTAAACAATAATGACGCGATTATACGATTATAGTAACGTTTTATTTATACATTTCATGTGAAATAATATAAGCAATAAATATTTATTAAAAAATTAGGAACTTCCATCAAACGTACAATATAGAAATTGATTTCCTTTAGAAAATAATAGAGCAATACATTAGATTAATTTATACTAAATTATTGTGTTTAAGTAGAAAAAAGGCTTAGAAATTGTTGTTAAATATATAACAGACAAAACGGAATACAATAAACCACATAGTTCAACAAATCCGAAATATTTCGTGGTATATTACATCCAAAAAATAAAATAATATGAATTAAAGAAATAAAGAAATAATTGAAAATAATTCCAGTTACCAAAGATAACATGAGTAGTATTTTATATGTCTTTTTACATGAAAAAGATGTCTGAAATATTAAAAATAATTTCAGATAAACTACCAGAAGAAATAAAAACACTAAAGGGATTTATAAATTAATACCATAAATTAGGAACAGAAATAGGAGGTCTATCTTGACTCAATAGATGACTCAACTATTAGTCTGGATTTATCTACAAATTTCCAGATAAGAAACTGAATCTTTGGACTATTCTTCAGGATTCCTTATCGGCTACCAAATAACCGGCTACCGGCTCCTAAAGATACCTTTGGTATGAGCAAAGGTAGAACCAGAACGGACTGTGACAGTTGTCTAACAATAAAGGAAAACAA
>JAAAKQ030511257.1:0-19669 GCA_010016005.3 Zanna intricata
CCCAGTCAGGCATGGCATTTTTCACACACGCTACAATTCATTCATCTCATCCACTGAAGATATACTTAATTGTGGTTCCGGAGGTTAAACAAAAAAATAAAAAATATGTTTACAGTAAAATAAACATATTGTTTGGAGTTTTAATGGTAGAAATTTAAAACTGAGGCACTATACAGTACTCGTAAAACTTGGAATTCATCCTAGGCTTAATAATTTTCGAAATACCTGAAACACTTCACTAAAAATTTGATTGTTTTGAATGGCATGAGATCATCCGAGATGCCATGACGGTTTGGAGCGTTTTGCCGGAAAAATTTTAATTAATTTATAAAGATGCAAAATACATAGTGTAAATGATAGTTTATGTGTTATAATGCTAATATTTTAATCATATAAACCGGTTTCTGAAAAAAAACCGCCTAATCAATTAGTATTAATGTTATAATTCAATAAATTAAAATAATTAAATAACATTAAAAATATTACAAAAAAAATAAAATATTATAAAAATAAATAATATTAATATTAGAAAATAATTTACATTAAACGTTTTTCCTTAATCAACTGGTTGTTAAACAAATTTTTTTTTTTTTTCAATTAATTTTTTTTTTTCTACATTAACTTATTGCATCAGCTAATAAAATATTAATAAAAGACCTCGTGTAGAATTCTTTGTGTAATTTTTCTGTGGTACCACGTGGTTGCATGTACAAGTATTTAAAACTCATTAAATATACTAACTTATTATTTAAATGTCAATTAACATTTAAAAATTATTTTTAATTCATTTTATATTAAAAATAAAGTTATTAGAAGTAATATATTAAAAAAATAATATCATCTTAATAAGTTAATTGATAGAATAAATAAATAATATTTCGCCCGTGTTGGTCTAGTGGTAAACTCGTCTTTGTATATCAGCTGATTTCGAAATCGAAGTACTCAGGATAAAAATTCTATTAAAGGTAATTACTTTTATTCAAATTTGAATACTAGAACGTGGATACCGGTGTTGTGCTATGGTAGTTGGGTTTCAATTAACCACACATCTAAGGAGAGTAGTCGACCTGAGTTTATTCAGAACTAAAAATTTACCGCTAAAGTTATAATAAACTGATGTCGCTAATGAGTTTAATTGTGTTTGGGTTTAACCTCCGAAACCACCATTAGGTATTACTTCAAAGGATGAGATGAATGATTTGCAGTATGTGTGAAAATGCTGCGCTGACCGGGATTCGAACCCGGGACCTCCGGACTTTAATTGTTGATGCGACTATAAATAAAAGTAAAAAATTTACATTAAAAAAAAAAGCTTAAAACAGACTTTAGTAAAGTGTTATAACTAAACCAAAATTAAATATTATGATAAACTGACAATGTTTTTTAAATCATCAAACACAGTATTTTAAATATTATTTCATAAAAATTATTTCTGCTAAAACCATACGAAAAAGGTTAAAAAATCTATACAAAACTTTGAAATTGAGAGTTAAAAATGTAAGAGACAAGGATTAGTGTAGAATATAATTTATACTCATCAAACGCTCCATAAATATCAGGCTTATGATAACTGTTTAGCTACAAAAATTTGCATATACTTTTGTGTTTTATTTTTAACAGAGTTCTTAATAGGTTATTTTTTATCTTATTTCAATTTAACATAAATCGCTACTTAACATAATACGTTTTATTCAAAAAAGTTAATATTAAACTTTTTAAAAAAAAAATTAAACTTAAAAAAAAAATAAATATTATCATGTATAAATATTACATATTAAAATTCAATATTAGGTTGAATTTAATTATAAAAGTTAAGTTTTTTTTTTTTTTTGTTTGAGAAAACTGCTTCAGAACTAATGTAGTATTAAATTTTGACAGTTTGTATATTACCAATAGTAATGATATTATAACAATAACCGTAACTACACAGACACAACAATGTATACAAAATAATTCACCGAGAACTGGTCAACACTCACCAACTAGATGTAATAGATGCGCCGTAGTACAGGTAAAAAACAGACACAGTAATAGAGAACAGATGGTACAAAATCTACTACAACAAGTCTATACTTACAGATCAAACCGTTATCACCATTAGACCAGTCATTACATTTATAGATAACACTACTGCAACGATATACCTAACAGAAATAACAGTACCCAGCGACAACAATATCCAACAGAAATATACAGAGAAAATCATAAAGTATACCCTCATTTGCAATAGAGATTAAGAGAGTCTGAAACCAAGTAAAATGAAGTAAAAATAGTTTCCATAGTAATGTCAGATACAACCATAACATTCACTCAGCCTCTGGAAATACTAAGGATCAAGATCGAACCGTACTCATGGCACAACTCAAAAATTGATCATACTAAATACCTGCAGCACTATCAGAAAGTTTCTAAATCAGTAACTGGAAAATCTGTCATCAAACTGATAAGTTCTGTAAATAAGTATATATAACAAGAAAAGAAATGTAATAACCTAATGAAATTGAGCCAAATTTTAACTTTAAAACAAAAAAAAATAATATATATATATATATATACAAACACGCGCGCGCGCACACACACACACAGAGAGAGTATAACCAGGAACTTGACAAACAATGTAAATCTTTGATTGAGGCTTGGCTATGAGCTATGACCATTCTTTTCAAAGTATCCGAAAGTTTAAATATTTTCCAGAGTTTTATTTTAATTATAATATCACATTAGACTGTATATTACAGACTTTGACCTGTATCAGTCCTTACAGTTTGTCATTATTTTAATGCTGACGATCAAAGTACATTATTATTATTATTGTAGGAATTCGAAACTAATTGTAATCTACTACATCTTTAATTATATTAGGGATTAACTTCTGTCGAATCAATGAACAACTTTTATAATGTTGATCTGTGAGAAGATATATTTAAAATTTACCTTATTAGTAGTTAAAATAATTGTATTTTATGCAAAATCTGTATTTGTTAAAATACTGATTTCTGATATCTGATATCTGATTTTGTGTTAAAATCTGTATTTTATGCAAACGTGTGTACCTGTTTGTATCTTAAACGTGTATCTGTTTGTATAAAAAGGCAGTAGTAATATGATTATTAAATTAACACTAACTTAACCCTCAGTGATTTACTAAATAAACCCTACTAAATAAATTTCTATTAAGAGTTACATCAGTTTTAAATAAATAAAAAAAAATTTTAAATTTTATAATATTTAAAATGGAATATATATAAATTTTCACTTCCTTAAACTACAAGGAAGTATTATAATAGCTAAAAACTTCGGTTTTCAGATGTCAATGGAAATATCCATTTTGACCATCTTTCAATTAATTTCGACTAGTTTCGGCTGACATCTGTACGTATGTATCTCTCATAACTCAAAAACAATTAGCCGTAGGTTGTTGAAATTTTTCATTTAGGACTGTTCTAACATCTAGTTGTACCCCTCTCCTTTTGATTACAAACCAATAAACCAAAAGTGTCCAAAAAAAAAAACCACAAAATCCAAAACATGCGAATTTTTTACTTTTTCATAACTGCAATAATAAGTCCTCATTGAGAGATTTTTAACGATATACCATAAGTGATACTTATTTTCATTGTGTCCAGAGTTATAGCCTAATAAAACTTTTATTAATGAAATATTTGGATCTTACAAGGGAAGGCACATCGGTTCGAATTTTATTTAATTTAAATATGTTGATTTATTAATAATTGATAGTAAAAATCATGATACTGATTGTAAAAAAAAAGGTACGATAAATAATAATTCAGTAACAAAAAAAAAAAAAAAAAAAAAAAAAAAAAAAAAAAAAAAAAAAAAAAAAAAAAAAAAAAAAAAAAAAAAAAAAATTGGAAGTTATTAATGAATCAAAATTTAATGTACCTTTAATTATAAAAATAATGTGTATATGTAATTTAATAGGCTACAAGGGACTCATGTATGTCCACATAGATATTTTTATTTTAAATGAATATAATATATTAGTATGCTAATTTAAATATAAATTACACACGAACACACACGCGCGTACACACAAACACACACACACACACACACTGTTAATATAACTAAAATATTTCATTAACAATATTACAAAATATTGTTCTAATATTTTTCTATATGTTAGATATCTATAAGTATTCGATTTTTATAACTCTCCGGGTAGTTAAGTAACGGTTCCTTCTAAATCAGCGAGTACGGGTTTGATTCCCAGCAGCAATGACTCGCACTTTTTTACCTAAAGTAATACCCCGTAGTAATGTATGCTGATAATTGTAACAATAAAAAAACAATTATAAAAATAGTGGCCAAAACGATCTAAAATTTTATTAGAATAAAGATAAAATTAAACGTCATAATAGTGTGTTAATTATATATTTTGTGAAGACTTTGTCGAAATAATGCAGTCTGTTATTACAGATAAAATCAGGATATAACTTTAAAATAAAAGAAGTTTTTTTTAAATATAAGATTGCAAAAAAAAAAGTGGTTTTAATTTATTAGATACTACATATATTTCTCCAACCAGTTTTTCAGCTACGGCTGGGCTGGGTCTGTAATTGTAATTACTGCAATTAGCTTGCTAGGTCTGATATAGCTATATGTAATTTATTATTTTTTGTTATAAAAATTATCCCCGCTTATGAATAAATTACATTAATATTAATTTGTTATGTTTCACTAACCGTTATTATATTTAGTCATTAACCATTTTATTAAATGGTTAAATTGGAATAATTGTTGAATATTTTTAAAATACTTGTTTCGTATTTAAGACAATTTAATACTGGATTATTTTCTTCAATTACGAAATAAACATTGCTTCTAAAAGAAAAATAGATCCATTAGTTGTTATTTTCTACACAAGATATTTTAATATTTATGACGATTTTAAAACATGTAAAATATCTAAGGTATAAGTGGTAACATTCAGAATTGCTTTCTCTGAAAGTAATTTTCGTTATACCTCAAATCGTACTTTGCAGAAGATAGAGGTATAAATAATTCATTTTAAAAAATCTGATGTCGACAACACATGACTTCCTTGTACGCCTATTAAATTTCATACACACTTTTTTTTTTTTTAATGAAAAGTACATAAAATTTTATTTCATTAATAACTTCTGATATTTTTTATTTTTATTACTGAATTACTATTTATCGTAATTTTTTTTTTATAATCAGACGTTAATAATTATTAATAAATCAATATAATTAAATTAAAAAAGAAAAATTAAAAACAAAATGGAGATGAAATCTGATTCAAAATGATGTGCCTTGTAAGATCCAAATATTTAATTAATAAAACTTTGATTTGGCTGTAACCCTGGAACCAATAAAAATAAGTAATATTATAATATATCGTTTAAACTCTCTCAATGAGAGTTCATTACTGCAGTTAAGAAAAATTTTAAAATCATATTTTTTGGGATTTTGGGCTTTTTTGAACACTTTTAGTCCAGTTGATTGCAATCAATAGGAGGAGGTACACAACTAGTTGTTACCGGAGTCTTAAATCTAAAATTTCAACATCCTACGGCTATCGATTTTGTTTTATACGAGATACATACAGACGTCACGCCGAAAATAGTCGATGGATTAAGGGATTGTCAGAACTGGTATTTACGTAGAAATCTGAAAACCAAAATTTTTCGCAATCACAATACTTCGTAAAAGGAAGTAATAGAAAGAAAACAAAATGCTTGGTAAAAGTTGGAAAAGTAGAAAAAAATTTTGGCCAGAGAGTGAAGTGAAATATTACAGTATGTGTAGACATTTAAACACTTGGGGAACATTATAAATGAAAACTTAATCTTCTTGTTTAAATATTCTTATAATTTCTTGTACCTTAGACGCTTTATATGCATCATAGTCATAGAATGACTAAGATAGGTACCTATAAAACAACCGATTAACGTGATAACGTTTCGGTCTTTCATCCTGAGATCCAGGGCTCGAATCCCGGTCAGGCAGGCATTTTCATACGCAACAAAATTTCAATTTCATATTTCCAAGCAAAAGCTTTGAGCTTATATGGTGAATTAATCTTCAAAAAAAAAAAATGTTGTATTTCTTTTGAGAAACAAGCGCTCATATATCCTGCTTCTCAATTGGATATTTTATTTATAATCAAGTACGGAATCTCATAACAAAATATCTGCTGACAAAACTGAGAGGCGTAAACAAACTTTGTATGAAAAGATAAATAGAAATATAGACATGGTTAGGTTTATATTTATATATAGGCAGTTCCGGTATTTCGGTAGACAGATAGAGTAATTCTGGTTATTCCGGGCAGCCGTTAAATTAGATCTAATTGTAAAAAACAGAAACATATTAGTATAATTCATTATGTAAAATTTAAACCGGTTTAACGACGCAAAATGTCGATTATGTGGTCCATTACTTCGTTCTTTTTTTTTTTTTATTAAAATTTTATTAATGATGTAAGTCTTTTAATCGTATTTTAAACGCTACAGAAAGGGAGGTAAAACTTCTTAACCACTATGAAAAACGTTTTGTACTTGCTGGTCTCCAAAGTACGTAATTATTTCAAGCTGTGTGGGAATGATGATCAAATAATCAAAAGAATTACTCACAATCTAGCCTAAGTTGAAAATTATGAAAGCGAACCGGAAGTCAAACGCATATTTACACAAAATTCATCACTAGACTTCAGCAGTATTTCATGTAAGTAGGTAGTAAAGGAAGCCGATAGCAGAATATGCAGAACTGGAAGTCTGCGTCAGATTTGTAGAGCACCAAACAGGTAATGAAAAGGAGACCACAGAGTAAACCAGAAGAATATTTTCAATAAGTTTAACCAAGTAAGAAACATTAAATATATACACGTATTTTTGTGTTTTACTGACGGTAACAGCCATAAAACATTTTGACATATTCCTTTATTTTTTATTTATCAAGCTTTGTTTTTTTGTTATGATATGAGTGTACAATTTAATAATTATGTAATTTAATAATGTTAATTGCGAAACTTCTTACGCAGTATTATATGAATTATATATTAATGGTGTAAAATAATGTACACGCAGTATACATAAATGATACATTTTTACTTCCTTATACGAAGTAAAGAACGTACTGCGATAGGGAAAAATTTCGGTTTTCAGATTTCAACGCAAATTATCAGTTTTGTACATCTCTGAATCCATTTTGACTAATTCGGCGTGATGTCTGTACGTACGTACGTCTGTATAACTCTCGCATAACTGAAATGATTAGCCGCAGGATGTTGATGTTTCGGATTTAGAACTATTGTAACATCTAATTTTGTACCTCCTCATTTGACTGCAATCGACAGAACCAAAAGTGTCCATTATAGTACAAAGTCAAAAAAAAAAATTTGGATTTTCGGCTTTTTCTTGTCTGCGGTAATAAACACTAATTAAGAGATTTTTAACGATATATCATAAGTGGTACTTATTTTCATTGGTTCCACAATTATAGCGAAATAAAGTTTTAATTATTGAGACATTTTGATATTATATAAGGTAATGCACACCGGTTCCAATCAGACTTTTCATTTTTTTAACCTTTTTTTTTTAATTTAAATATATTGATTTATTCATAATGATTAATCCGTGATTGTAAAAAATTTTTTTTACAATAAATAAGAATTCAAAAAAAATTAAAAAAAAGACAAAAAATCAAAAGCTATTAGTGATATAAAATTTTATGGACTTTTAAAAATGTGAATATACAATTTAATAGGAAAATTTACATATTTATATACATAATTTATATATATTATGTATGTAGATTATTTTTGGATTTTTGTAAAGAAGAAGATTTTTTAAGGAAGTCATGTAGTGTCCACATTACATTTTATTTATTAATACGAACTAAAAATGAAATACACATATTATAAAAAATACTTTTTTTACATAAAACAGAAAATTTTAAACGTAATATTGACATTTAATCATTGTTATAATTTGGAGCACGTGTTTTCTGTATTATCTGGTTAGATGTATTGCATTACATGTGGTAGACATAGTGGGGAAATCAGATCGCTGGTGTTTTCTCAGTTGACTTCCCAACCCAAAGCCAGCGTTAAAAAGTTTCTCTTCGATAAAATTCTGATTAATTAGACATTAAATCATGTTTAATAATTATTATTATATACTGTATTTGTTTACATCACCTCATTTTTCTGTCGCTTAAAAGATCCAGTCATCGTTTAACAGGGCCATATAGTACCAGGCTGAAATGGTCCGATTATCAGAAATCCTTTATAATCCGATTATCATATATATATATATTCTCTGTATATATTTTAGAGAGATTATCGTATCGTTTCATTAGCGTTAAGAAAAGTATTTTCATCTAAAAGTAATTACCCGCCGACCCTGGAAAAACGAAAAAATCTGATTTGGACACCATGGGACTTCCTTGTACGCCTATTAAATTACATATACAAATTTACTCCTTTTTTTTAATGAAAATTTAAACAAATTTTTTTCATTAATAGCTTTTGATTTTACTTTCTTTTTTTTTTGTTGAATTATTATTTATCGTAAACATTTTTTTCATAATCAGAGGTTAATAATTATTAATAAATTAATATATTTAAATAAAAAAAATAACCTACAAGTTGGTCGAGTGGTAAAGGTAGTTGTCGTAAATCAGCTTATTTTGAAGTCGAAGTTCTGAGGTTCAAATCCTAATAAAGGTAGCTACTGTTTTTCAGATTTGAATACTGGATCATAGATACCTGTGTTCTTTGGTGGTTGGGTTTCAATTAACCACATGTCTCAGGAATAGTCGATTTGAGTTCGTTCAAAACTACAAATTTACTGGTTCAGTTACATTACACTGATAAGTCGCTAATGACTTTCATAGTTGATGCGACTATAAATAAAAGTTAAAAAGAAAGGAGTTAAAAAGATTCAAATATTTATATAATTAAAATTTTATTTGTCTATAACCCTGGAACCAATGAAATAAGTACCACTTATGATATATCGTTGAAAAGCTCTTAATTAGGGCTTATTACTGCTCCTAGTAAAGGCAAATACTTTTATACGGATTTGAATACTAGATTGTGGATGCCGGTGTTCTTTGGTGGTTGGGTTTCAATTAACCACAATTCTTGGGAGTGGTCGACCTGAGATGATACAAGACTACACTTCATCCACATTCATCCTCTAAAGTAATACTTCACTGTAGTATCGGAGGATAAACAGAAAGAGAGAGAGAGAGAGAGGGCTTGTTACTGATGTTAAGAAAAAGTCCAAAATAATTTTTTTTTTTTGGATTTTGGGTTTTTTGGACACTTTTGGTTCAGTCGATTGCAATCAACAGGGAAGAGTTGCACAAGTAGATGTTACAACAGTCCTATATCCAAATCTTCAACATCCTATGGCTAATCGTTTTTTAGTTATGCGACATACATACGTACAGAAGTCACACCGAAAACTAGTCAAAATGGATTCAGAATTGGTCAAAATGGATATTTCCGTTGAAATCTGAAAACCTAAATTTTTCGCGATCATAATACTTCCTTTACTTAGTAAACGGAAGTAAAAAAGGAAGTTATGTGTTTCACTTGTACGGTATATATTCACGATTTTCTCAGTAACTATGGGAGGTATGTACTTTTTTCTTTAACAGAATTGTCATGTTTTCCTTCGATTTTGGTTGATTTGATTATATTTTTTAATTTTAACATTTTACTTCATTTTTTAAAATTATAATTTTTAAAATTTTTATGTTCGAATATAATTTTTATTATGAATATAATACTTTTTAGATTTGTATTATCCAACTGAAAATTTAGATTAATTGTAAAAAAAATAATATTGAATTCCTAATACTGTCTAATGAATCGCTAAGGGTAGAACACGACTGAATAGCTAAATTTATTATTATTATTTTAATATTGCCTGAAAGTAAATTTAATTATTTCAGTGAAAATGCCAACTAAAAAACTTGCACAAACATAATTTAAAATATATATTACATTTAAAATTAATCGATCTCGTTTACTGTTGTTGTGCAAATTAACACTAATTTACATAGATATAAGATTAATTAATTTTAAGTAAATTTTGTAAAAGGTAATAAAACATTTTCAATATATTACATCATAAAAATAAATTTTACTTCCTAAGAATAAAAAAAAATTGTACCTGTTTTCTTTCTTTCCCTTCTTTATTTTCTCTTTGTAAATTATTTGTTATTAAAATATTATTTGTTAAAATTTCTTGAATATTCATTAATTTTTTGTAATTTTCTCAAATAAATTCTTTAAGCGAAGCCAGAATTTATATTGAGAGAAACTAATGAAATTTTCTCATACTATGTTCATATAAAACAAACGTGATTCCATGTCAAGTTAAGCAAATAATTTCATTTTGTATCTCGGTAAATAAAATGATAAATACGTCTATACAATAAAGTTTTCATTTCAAAAATTAATTTATTTTCTTATAATATTGACATAAATTTAACTAGTCTAAATATCCCGATTAATAACCCTTAATTAATACATACAAGAGTTTACGTATATTTAATACATGAAATATTAAAATAAACAGGATAAAAAATTACCAAAAGTAAATAATGCTATATGTAAGATTTTTGCTTATAAATTTAATAAAAAGAATTTTTGAATTTGGAATTATATGAAATAAAATGAAAATTACTCATCTTAGACCTATTTTCAAGAATGGCTCAAAGCAAAATTGTTATAGACTGTGGGATCATTATAAGTGATAACCAAAATACTGAAACATTATGTTTACATACAATTACAATGTCATTTTTAACAAAAAATAGAATAATAAACCAGGCTAAATATGGATTTGTTTCTGATAGATCTACAGCAGATCTTCTGGAAGTAATTACAAATTAAATAAATAAAGCTTTATTTGATAATAAATTTCTTATTGTGGTTGCAACTGACCTTAAAAAAGAGTTTGACCTTGAAGATTATAATATAGTGTTAAGTAAATTAACGTGTAAGACAAATGAATGTGTCTCAAATAGCCTCTCCTGTGTAACTGTCAACCTCTCCTTCCGCAACTGTAAGTAAGGCTTGTTGCATGGTGCACCCTGTTGCCACTAACAAAGTTCTGATGACTGAATAACTCCTGATATAAGGAGTTCCCCTCTACCGAGTGCTAACGGTATCTTTGGAAAACAGATGAGCAGGTAGAGGTACAGGGACCTTCTTGCATGTGAGGTAGGAAACTGTCCCTAGAGGCGGATGAGCCATCTAGATGGTCAAGGCATAGGATGGGGAAGGCAATGAGAAACCACCCCATGAAAGGTCTAATTGGATATCCCTGTATCATGATGGAGGCTTCTTCAGATAAATTGTCCAGAGGTAAAATAGTCCTCCAGTCAGATCTTCGAAGAGGAACATCTAGAGAAGTTTCTTTAATAAAACATAAGAATCAGAAGAACTTGGAATGTAAAAACATTACTACAGACTGGCAAACTGGAAAACTGAAAGTTGGAGATGGGAGATTAGGAATGAATATTTTAGGAGTTGAAGAAATGAGATAGCCTAATCACGGAGAGTTCTGGACTGGTGATTATAGGATAATACACACAGGAACTGCAGAAAATAGACCAAGATATAGAGGAGTAGGCATAATCTTAAATAAAAAAGTAGGAAATAAAGTAAAGGGGTACATGCAATTTAATGAGAGAATTATTCTAGTCAGAATTAACAGTAAACCAAAGGACACTGTGTTAGTACAAGTGTATATGGTAACTACCAATGAGTAAGCTGGCAAGTAGAAAAAGTTTATGAAGAACTTAATAGAGAATGTCAAGAGTGAAGAGAATCCGATCATACTTGGAGAGTGGAATGTTAATGTTGGATAAGGATATGAGGGGAAGGTTGTAGGAAATTATGGACTTGGTACAAGGAATGAGAGAAAAGATTGACTTATCGATTTTTGCAGAAAATATAATTTAATAATTTCAAAAATGCTATTTAAGCACCATTCAAGCAGAAGATATACAAGGAAGGCTCCTGGTGACATAAGGAGAGCACAAATAGATTATATTTTAATATGGGAAAGATAAAGAAATCTGGTAAAGGACAGCAGAAGTTTTCCTGGAGCAGACGTAAATTGTGACCACAATTTAGTCATGATGTGTTCAGAGTTAAAGTTTAAGAGTTTAAGTGTAAGAATAAAAAAGAAACATTGGAATACTAAGAAATTAAAAGATAAGGCAACTCATAATATGTACATGACTAAGATGAAGAAAGTCACTGAAGACATGGCAGTGGAAGTACAACTGTGTATTGAACAGGAATGGAATGTAATAAAAAAGGCTATAATAAACACAACAGATGAAGTACTTGGGAAAAAAACACAGGAAAGGAGGAAAGAATGGATAAGTGAGGAAGTAATTGAACTAATCCATGAAAGAAGAAAACACAAAAATGCAAGAGATGAGGAAGGAAAAAGAGGTATAAAGCATTAAGGAATAAGATAAATAAGAAAGCAAAGTAGGACAAAGAAAACTACCTAAAGGATATCTGTGAAGATATAAACAATATCTGATAGCAGGGAAACTTGATAAAGCCCAAGAAAACATTAAAAAGTTTTTCAGTGGAAGGAAATTAAAAACTATGAGTATAATGGATAAAGAGGGAAAACTAATATTTGAAAAAGGAAAAACTGTAGAGAGATAGAAGGAATATTTGGAGTGGTTTTATACAGGTAACAACCATAATTTAATAATAGATTGCGGTAATAGTACCTGCTTCTGGTATTACCGCCAGAAGAACTGAGGGAATTGATAATGGAGGAAGAGTTTGCAAGAGCATTACACAAACTGAAAGACTGAAGGGCACCAGGAGTGGACAACATACCAGCAGAGCTATTGAAAAATTCTGGTAACAGAATGAAAAAGGAGTTGTACAAATTGGTCTGAAAAATCTATGAGACTGGAGAATTATCCCAAGATTTTACAAAATGCATTATAGTGCCATTACCAATGACAGCAAATGCCGAATCATGTGAGCAATACAAAACCTTGAGCTGAATATGTCATGTGTCAAAGATACTCACTAAAATTATCCTTAGAAGAATGGAAAAGAAAACAGAAGAGGTATTAACTGAAGATCAGATTGGATTTAGAAAGAAGATGGGAACTAAAGAGCCAATTTTAGCACTAAGACAAGTACTAGAGAAACAGTTGAGGAAAGGTAAAGCCATATTCATATCATTTGTAGATAAGTAGACATCTTTTTATAATGTAAACTGGAACATTTCCATTTATTATATCAGATAGGTGTTAATTTCAGGGAACGAAGAATAATTTACAATATTTATCTGAACAAGATGGGAATAATTAGTTGTGGAAACAAAGAAGAAGAAACAAGCATTAAAAAAGGAGTATGACAAGGATGTACACTGTCTCCATAATTGTTAATTTATATATACAAGAGGCCATAAATAAGAGTTAGAAAGGAAGTAAGTGTAGGTATAATGGATGATATGAACTGTAATTCACACTGGGAACTAAAGAGAAAAGCTGATAAGAGAGAAGAGTGGAGAGCTACTGCCAAACAACTTAAGGGTTGTTGACCGGGAAAAAAGGAAATAAATTGGGTAAGATTGGTATTAGAGTGAAACTGCTTACATTTTTTTACAAGGAAGTATTCCAATTGCCAAAAATTCTGGTTTTCAGATTTCAACATAAATATCCATTTTGTCAATACCCGAATCCATTTTGTCGTCAATATGTTTGTGTGTATGTAGGTATATCGCATAACTGAAAAACGATTTGGCATAAGATGTTAAAATTTTTGATTTAGCACTATTGTAATATCTAATTGTGCACCTCCCCTTTTGAATCCAATCAACTGAACCAAAAGTGTCCAAAAAAAGCCCAAAATTTAAAAAAATTTGGATTTTGACTTTTACTTTACTTTAGTAAAAGCTCTCATCGAGAGCTTTTCAACAATATATCATAAGTGGTACTTTTTTCATTGGTCTAGAGTAATAGCCAAATAAAATTTTAATTAATGAAATAATTGGTTCTTACAATGTTGCAATCGAACTGATGTGTACCCTTCTATCAGTGTGTTCTATCGATGTGTATCCGTTCAAAACAGACTTCATCTCCTTTTCTTCTAATTTAACTATATTGATTTATAAATATATAATATCTATTAACCTCTTGATTGTGAAAAAAATATGATTAAAATAAACAATAATTCAATAACAGTAAAAAATTTAAGAAATAACAGAAGTTATTAATGAAATAAAATTTGATGTACTTTTCATTTTAAAAACATGTGTATATGTAATTATAGGCATAAGGAAAGTCATGTGTCATACACATCATATTTTTTATAATAAATTTTATGAAACATTTTGCTAAATTTCATTTCCTTCCCTAAAAATAGTTTTAATTTTGAAGAGTTATAGAAGGAAGTAGTACAAGAGGTGATTTTTGCTGAAGTTTTTCTGTTGGGGCTGTAACTAAATGTAAATCTAAATGGGGGCTGTTAATAGCAACTGTCACCCGGACACAAAAAAAACCCCTTTTTGGGATTCGCACTGAAAATTACAAACAGTGGTGAGGTGATCGATTTTTTTAAAAGCTAGAAAAATTTACGTTTATACTTACATAAAAAACATTCTCATTTCGAGAATCAAGTACTGAATTCATTTTACTAAAGAATGTGTATAAATAGGTTTTAAAAAATCCCTTTCGGCACGCTGGAAGGCAGAATTAGATTTCACTGGTGCTAAGTGGGGAAAAAAAATATATTTTCACCTTAAAGTTAAGAAAAACTTCAAATTTACTCAATACGACAATGGTTGCATGTGAAAAAAGTTTTATATGTTCAGCATACGACAACCCCCATCTTCTTAAAATTCCAGCAACTTTTTGATCATCCCTTGCCGTAAGGATTGGTCATATCAAAAATCATTTCAGATAAAAGTTTTAGATAATGTTTAAAGTACTGACGACCGCTTTAAAATTATTCGATACTGTGCCTATTAAGGGAGGTGTGATTTTTTGTCTTCGTAACTCCATTTTTTCCACCACTTGAGCCAACCACACTGGTTTGTGATATTAAAAAACTTTACTTAGATAAATTGTAGCCCCTTATCCAAATAATATTAGGAACTTTAAATGAATTCGATATTTTAATTAATGAGAAAATTATAGAGATATTTTGTTTTTTCGAAAAAACACCCCAATTTCTACCCATGGAAATGGTCCGATTTTGTCAATTAACAAACTCGATTGAAATTTTGAGTCGTTATATTTTGTGTATCAATTTGAAAGTGATGGGCCCAAAATTACTGATGGGTCCAGAAGAAAGTGAAATATATGTATATATATATATATACATAAATAAATGTATATATCAAATTTTGAATTGACAGTGGTTTTGGGGTCTGGGGGATGCGAAACGCGAAGATATGTCGATATTTTCTGGCTGTTGAATCATGGTATAGATTACAATAGGTAGCTTTCTTATGAAATCTATCTTTAACCAAACCAATACTCTTCAAATATTGGGATTCAAACTCATTTAATGTTTGTCAAATAATATCAATTTTTAAAGATCAACTATTTTAATTTTATAATATAAAAAAAATACTATTACATACAATGAATTATAAATTTAAATATCACAGATACTAATAATTCTTAATACTGGTATGAAACATTTACTCCAGATTTGAACATCAGTTCTTATTAATGATTAAATTACGACGAAAATTTAGTGTGATGATAATATTAATACAAATTAATGAAACGACTAAGCAAACAGATCCTTAATATTAAACAAAATACGTAATTTTTCTTTTAAATTATTATTATTATTATTAGTACTTAACTATGACCTTAGCATAAAATACTCCAAAAGATTCATTTTTTCATATAGACTCAGAAACTCACTCAAAACTCACAATAAATCATAAAAATGACTAAAAGTTATTTTTTAGTTTCAACGAACTTACTTTTATACATACAAGTAACAATGGTTCTAAAAATACAATAAATGAACTGACATCGTATTGCTAAAACGTATCGTGCCTGTTGTAACATGTCCGCGCAGCAGCAACAGGTTGCCTGTCGCAGTCAGGCCGAACGCATCAGGGAGTGCGCAGTCGCATGACTGATTATTCTGTATCAGGTAGCTGTCTGATAAGCGATACTTTCTAACCTCAAAACAAGTTGATATTTAGACAAATTACGTCTTTACTATTGTAACTGTACAATTATATTTTCTAAGTTTTAAGTTGAAACGAAATATTGTGCGCTATAATACGTATAACAAATAACATTTCTAATTAAGCAAAAATACTGATTATCACATAAAGATTAGGAAGAAATTTTAGTTACGGTGAGTATAACTAGAAATACTATATTAACCAGGATAGTATAGTGATAATGTCAAAAGCAGGAAATCGGATTTTTTTGCAAATATTTATGTTTTTGGGTCGTAACTAGTTGATCTAGATAAAAAAAATAAAGAAACAACATATGTATGTATATGCGTTCGTATCTGTTTCACACAGATTTTAGCTTTTTATCCCAGGATTGACCTATCCGATTTTCTTCAAATGTAGCCATATGTTTCTATATATGGGACATTGATCATATTTTTTTTTCCAAAATTCATTAAGAGCGTGGAAGGATATCGCGAAAGAAACAATTTCGGTGTTCTTCAGAAATATTTTAAAGAAAACATTATTAAAGCTATATCAACTTATTTAAAAAAAATAAAATATAAAGAGTTCAAAACAGAATTTGTTTTAAAAAAATTAACCTCCATTTTTTAAATCTCCCTTCGGTTAAAATATTTTTTAAATAGAATTTTGAAAGTTTATACTTTATATATAGTACTATCAAAACATGTATACAATTTTTTTTTACTTTCCCATCCAGATAGTGCTACGGCAGAGCTATAGCTCTAGATGAGAAAGTACTAAAATCGGTCTAATTTGGGCATATGCGGTTTTCACCGGATCTTGACTTTTTGACACCTAAGGAACTCAAAAAAACCGGATGGAAATTTTACGGATGTTCGTATGTATGTTCGGTGTCGCCCTTTAAATCACCTTATATCCCTAGAACTATTGGAATCGATTTTGACCCAACATTGGACCAAAATTTTTTTACCAAACTTTGTCAGATTACTTCTATATATGAGAAATTGATGTTATTCAATTTTCAACTTAAAAGATCAACCGGATGAAGTTGGAGAGCTAGGTTACCCTCAGTATCTCGAGATTTCACATAATAAAGGTCATATTTTACTTAGGCACATTTGTTAACAATTAAAAAATAACAATATTGACACAAAAAACATTTAGCAAAATTGCACCTCCACCCCAAAAAAATGCTGTTGTAGTCGACTGCTATATTGTGACGTCAAAGCTGAACGATAGAATTAAAGAAATAAATAATATTTAAAGGTTAAAATAATAACTCGGTCGGGTTGGTTCTCGAACTAGATCGCCCGGTTTACTTGGTATCTAGTACGTTAAGCCTTGCGGCTACACCAGTCTGCCGACCGTAAATGCGAAATTTGTTCTGTATATGTTGTGAAATTACATTAGTTTATTTAGTGCTGACCGTCGCCACTAGTACCGCCACACCCGCGCGAATCAAATACGGTATGTGCACGCGCTTTAATTAGAATCACTGAATTAAATAAATGTTATATTTCAATAAAATTATAAATATTTTAAAATAATTTGTGCGTGTATGTGTGTGTATCAGAAACAACTCACAGTTAACAGCTTTTTTACTAAGCGAAAATTTAAAAACAAATAAAACTATTGATATTCTAAGTTTCTGTCTAGTTATATTTAATAATTATTTCTATTTAGCGATTTGTAATATGATATGTATCTGTCAATAAACGTATAATACAAAATAATTGATTAATAATAACATTATTCATTTCAGCCTTGTAAATAATTGATGGTTGTTTTGAATTTAATTACTCAAACCATCTCATGTTAAAATAAATTAACTCTCTTAAGTTATTTCATAACGGTTATATTTTTTCCTTTATATATTCCACCTTTATTTTTGGCCAAGATAAAAAAACCGATTATCCAGTTCTATTGTTATAATTTATATAGGTTTAATAATTCTGGTTATTATATCTCAGTTGTTTTATGTGATATTGATCTGATTATTTTCTGACATAGCATTGTTACTAAAACATTAGTTACGGAGCGCCTCAAAACTACTATTAGCACAGATTTTAGTTTTTAGAATGGAAATTTCGAAACACGTCAATTATAATTGTTATTGTGACAATAATAGGTAAAAAATAACACTCAAATCAGTTATGATAATTTTAATAGAAATATTAAATACTGAGAAAATAATATGCGATATATAACAGCCCAGTTATTTTAGTCTGATAAATTTATATTGAAAAAAAAAAAAAATCGTTACAATATAATAAATTATTATTTTTTTATTAAATCACTTCTTTTATTGTAATGATTTTTACAATTACGTTTAATTATTTTTAACAAATCTTAAAAAAATAGAATTTTAATAACAATACCCTTTGATCCTGTAGATATATTTTGAAAAAAAATTATTAATCTTTTTCATACTTACACATAATTTAATAAATAAATGTAAAGAAATATCGTTTTACTTCCTAATGCAAGGAAGTATTGTAATAACGAAAAATTTCGGTTTTCTTATTTCAACGGAAATATCCATTTTGACCATCGCTTTTTTACTACATCCGGCTTGACATCTGTACGTACGTATCTCGCATAACTCAAAAACGATTGACCGTAGAATGTTGAAATTTTGGATTTAGGACATTTAGTAACATATAGTTGAGCAGCTCCTCTTTTGATTGCAATCGACTGAACAAAAATTGTCCAAAAAAGCCAAAAATCTAAAAAAAAAATTGAATTTTTCGATTTTTTCTTAAGTGCAGTGATAAGCCCTGATTAAGAGATTTTCAACGATATACATAATACTTATTTTCATTGGTACCAAAGTAATAGTCAGATAACATTTTTTTTAATGAAATATTCGGATCTTACTAGGGTACACATCGGTCCGAATCAGACTTCATCTCCTTTTTTTTTAATTTTTTTTTTAAATTTAAATATATTGATTTATAAATAATTATTAACTCATAATTGTAAAAAAAAAATCTATAATAAATAATAATTCAATAATAACAAAAAAAAAAGTATGACAAGAAATCAACAGTTATTAGTGAAATAAAATTATATATACCTCTCATTTTAAAAAAAAAATGTGTTTGTTTTATCTAATAGGCACAGAAGGAAATCATGTGATGTCCATATAAGATTCTTTAAATATTTTTTCTTATGAGTTTTTTTTATAATTAGATCCTTAATTTTTAAGTAAAAAAAAAAATTAATTAAACAGGAACAGAAACTAAAAACATTTCAATGATGTTATAACTTAAATTATTATTAATTGTACATTATAAATAAAAAATTAAATTTCAACGAATTTTTTAAGATTAAAAAAAATTTAATACATTTTGTTCTAAATAAAAAAAAACCATTTGTATTGAAAAACCCTTTTTACACTCTTTTTCATACTCCCAACTCTTGTTTATAACATACTCCAGAATTTTAAGAATAACTAAGAGTTCACATTAAAAAAAAAA
>JAAAKQ030511268.1:0-19669 GCA_010016005.3 Zanna intricata
TAATGTAATGTAAAATTAATATATACAATCTAGCAGCAATACACAATTTACAGGAATGATAAAAATACATAAAAAGAGTATCCCAATAAGAATTAATTAACTTTAAAAATTCTAAATTTTTATAATATATGTTCTAAAATATTGCCAAATTTTTATCTAATTTGCTTAATGTAAACCTAAAAAATAATGTTAAAAATACCATTAAACTGCCTAAAAAAAAATTTAAGGAAATACAATCAGAAAAAGGAGATAAAAGGTATCTTTTAATAATAAAGATGTGCACTAATATACTAATAAGATACAATATAATTAACTCAAAAAATATTCAATAATAATAATAAGATAAAAAATGCAATTCAAATAATAAGATTACTGGAATAATGTTTAAATCACAGTTATTTTAATTTTGATACAAATCCCTTATGATAATAGTATTAATAATATAATATTTATAATAAAAAGAAAGTTTGACTGTAGGTTCACCACTCAGTAGTATTATGTTGGAAATTTGCACATGGAAGATATAATAGTATATCAAATAGTTATAAAACATATAAAATAAGATTATGAATCAGATTTGATGATTTATAATGAGCAAATAAAATATGGACAAGAAATAATTCTAAATAAATTAAATTTTTATCACACAAACCTAAAACATATAACTGAAATGGAAATAAACAATAACATTTTTTTAATATATAAAAATTACTAAAAATAACATGTATTGGATCTGGAGGTATATAGAAAACCAGTAACACCTATTACTATAATAAATTATAAATCTATACAGCCATTTTTATAAAAATATTAGTATATAATATATCATGTTAAACAGACCTTTTAACTTTATTGACAATAGAAAAAACTGATGGATGAAATAATTATAATAAAGTATATAGCTGAAAGTAGTAGTTACAAAGTAAAACACATAGATATATTAATGTATACATCAATATTTAAAATTAACAAAACAAAAACATATTATCAGTAATGAATTTGATATACTGTTATATCTTCCATGTATAAATTTCCGACATAATACTATCGATTGATGTACCCGCAGTCAAACCTTCTTTTTCTATGTAATTAATTTATTACTTTAACCTGGGAGTTGATAAAATAAATTGTGGAAGTGATGATTTTAACACATTTTATATTGGTATGACAAATAACTTGTAAAAAAAAATCATACAAATATTCAAAATTCAAATTAAGCAGAACATATAAAAACAAAAATATTGATAAATTGATAATTGAAAATACTAGAAATAAATTATGATAAATATAAAACAGTGGCTTTGGAAAATTTACTTATAAGTAAAAATAGTGATAAAAAAGATGTAAATAAACATTTGATTATTTTTTATATGTACGAGTGGATCAGAAAAATTATAAATATTTAAATGGATTACTTTTAAATTACACCACTACCTCAAGTTTGTAATACATTGATAATAGCAATTTTTAGTTTAAATTTAGTCATTGAAAGAATAACCAGTCCTCTCCAATTCTTAATTCTCTAATGTTTATTATATTTATTTCAATAAAAATGCCTGAAAAAGCATGGTGACAGCAAAAGTGCTTGTGCAAGTTTAAAAGTTAGAAAAATTATATGAGGCTCAGCCGATAAATACCTTAGCTACCAGATGCAGTAATCAGTAATTATTTTTCAATATAATCCCCGTGTACACTTTTACCAATGTGTGACAAGTTTTTTCATTCTGTCGCTGAAAATTTCTGGTGAACTTTCTCAGATCCAAGTGGCCACAGCTTTCTTCACCTCATCATTGGTGGTGTATTGATTACCTTTGAGATCCCTCTTGAGATGAGGGAAGAAGTGAAAGTCGCATGGAGCCAAATCCAACAAATATGGTAGATGTAGAATAGACTTAAAACTTCAGCTTCCAGAGAGACATCAGAGAGTTTGCACCAGTACTCATCATGCATAGATTTTACAGTAACCCAATTGCTCAATAATATGGCCTCCTCGTTCTTTAGATTTGCCTAACGGAATAGTGATGCGTTGCTGGGTGGTTCACCAGTCACTTTGAAGCAAATCGTCCATCTCCTTTTGATTTTCTTGCCAATCACAAAAATTGGTCATCTGCTGCGAGGTGTGTCCTCCTCAATTGTCTCTTTACCAGCTTCACACTCATGAAATTTCACCACCCACCTACTCACAGTATTCCTGTCAACAGTTTCACTACTGTAAACCACTTTTAAGTGATGAAAAATATTCATAGGATTCACATTTTCTGCTGTTAAAAATTCAATCGATGCACACTGTTTTAACCGTGTTGACATATTGGCTGTATTCGGCTCCATTTAACTACTACTGAAAACAAACCGGTAAACTGGTTTTAACACATTAATACAGATTTGTAGAGGAGGATTTTAGTTATAATGTGCAACCATACCCAACTTGTAATACCTTTTGCAACCATAATACCTTTTGTCTCAGTATAACACATTAGTGTGCAAAATTTATCAGCTGAGCCTCATAGCAGTACTTTCAATGTAAACAAATGTATATTTTAATTGAAATATATATATATATATATATATGAAAAATACCAGTCAATTATTTTTCTTGTTTTCAATTTTTAACAATTTTACAATAAGCTAAAAGACAGGAGATAGTAAAGTGGAAAAAAGTTGTAATAAAACTCAGCTATTTAATAAAATCAGGGATAATAATGCGTTCTAATATTATAAATTCTTATTAACTTTTTTATAACATAATTTTTTTTTTTTTAATTTTTCTCGTTTATCAATAGTATCATTTACTTCTCTTTCTAAACAAGTATCTTAATTCTTAATTCTCAATTTCATTTCACCAGTAAGTGTGAAGGAATTATTTAAGTTTTCAATAAATATCTGTTATCACTGTGCTATTTTTGAGTTGACAATGAATTTAGTTATGAATAAGTTGAGTATTGTATTTATAAATTTCTTTATTTAATTTTTAAACATGAAGTGAATCAGTATAAGTAAAATATATTGCCGATCTCTGCGATGAGTTGTAGTGTCTCGGTCCTTCATCTGAAGGTACTAGGTTTGTATCCTGGTCAGGCATGGCATTTTTTCATACACTAAAGACTTCAGTTTTCATATTCCATATTCATATGGTAAATTAATTCATAAGTAAAAAAAAAAATATATATATATATAAACATCATTACACATTAAGAGTACACTTTTATGTTAAGGAATATTTTTAAAATAAAGCTTTTTTGTTGCTTGTTAGTTGGGGTAATATTTCAGATAACCAGTACTACATATTATCAGTTTCCATTTTAAACACTTTCCTCTACACATATTTATATAAATTTTAGATATAATTGACGGTTTATAAAGACAATTAATAAATGATGCCTATTGTATGTGATGAAACTTGAACTAGATAAGTGGCTTCAGTAATTGGCATTTCACTCTTATTCTTCATTTTCTAGAATACTGTTCTTTGAGATGCTTGATGTATTGATATCAGAACTTTACATTGCAAGAAGATACAGATTACAATCTTATCCAGGCTCAGATGCACGCAAAGATTATTAAAGATCTCTAATCCTCTTTTCTTAATGATGTGATGGTTTTGCCAGGATATACTTTATCATGATTTTCATTCTTAATTCATGTATACTTGTAGAAAAAAACCACCTATGAAAAATGTAATAAATATATTTATATCATAAATTTATATGGATTTCTAACATTTTTATTATTGCTTATTTTATGTGGATGTATGTGGAATTATGTTAATAAATGTATAAAAATGTGTTAATAAGAGACCAAGCTCACATGCTTTCAGCATGCAGTTAACATGTCCTTATTTTTATTGTAGTGTTGCAAGAGTTGGTAAGTATGAATAATATTATTATTATTTATGTAGATTTAATGTTTTAGTGTGTATTGTATGCTTTTGTCTATTTTTATTTTTCTTGCTCAAATTGTCATTTTTAAAACTGAAATTTCATCAGTCAGTGGTGAATTTACTATCTATTGGTGTTATTTATATATACTTTTTTTGCCAGGTTATTCCATCTGTCACGGATACTGCTATGCTTGGATCACAACTTCTTGTTATTGCTGGTCAGCGTTTATATAAATTGTTAAGCTCTGACAAAGATTTATGTAAATTAAGTAACCTTAGCCCAGTATTAACCAGCTGGATCAATGAAATAGTAAGGATATTTTATATTATTAATGTATATTTACATAATATTCCTATATAATTAAATATAACAGAATAGATAATTATTTCCATCTTAGTTATACAGTCCTTGCCCTCCTAACACTATGATCAGCCTTCATGAGAAATTTTTCTCTAAATTTATTTCAATTTCTGTTCTGATAATATTTTTTTTTAAATCTGAAAAAATATAGAATTAAACATTTTAACTCAGACTACAGGTATTTTGGCCCAATCACAGTGGCATCTTTTAAGTTATCACAATTTCAAAATGAAACAAAAAAAATAAACCTGATATGTAGTTCTATAAAAATAATTTAGATTTATAAACAATATTTACAAATGATAATAAAACATTGTGATATTATACACAAAATAAAAAGAATTTATCAAAAACAAAAAATTATATTACAGTTGCACCAAAAAGGGAGAATGAATTACAAAATTTCACTAAGTTTTCTATGAATATTCTAACAATTAGTGTGTAGCATAATCAATTATTTATATTTTCAAACAAATCTCTTTTAGTTTAATATCAGAACTACACTAATGGCAAAACTGAATATATGTTTTTTTGAAACTAGATATTTATGAACATTGTGCAGCAAGAGCCAGAACAGCATTACTTTCTTTAATTCAAATCCAGCAGAAGATACATAAAAAAAGATAAGAGATTGGTAAACTATTGGAAAATAAGTACTTATTCTATGGAATCACTTTTAGTCTGTTATGATGCATTATAATCTCCAAATCACTTATTGATTTTCCTTGAAGTCATACTATGCAATTGTCTCATAAATCATATGTATACTACTTTATCTATTATTTTTATCATTGTAATTATATGATTGCTTTCTACTATGGGTTAAGTCTCTTGCACCATGTACATCTCTGTTTTAAACCCATTTAAGATCTTCATAGCTTCCATTTTGTTTAGAACATCTATAATTTTTTTACTATTTTCCAGTTTCTCTTTTTCTCACCACCTGATATTAATCTTTCTAGCAGCATTTTAATCAATCCTTCGCCACTCATGATATATCCCTACGAATTAGACTTCTATTCTGAATTATTATTATTATTAAGCTTCTATTCTTGTTCACTCTGCTCATACTTCCTTATTTTTCACTTTGGCTGTCCATTTATTCATCTGAATGCTGACATTTTAAATTCCCCCAGTCTTTTTTTCCCCTCTTTTCTTAGTGTCAAGATTTTACATCCATATAGAAAATCCCTCCAAACAAACACAAGATACTTCAAACCTAATTCTTATTAAATAATAATTGTCTCATCCTACTAAGGACTTACTTAACTATTATTGTTCTTGTATTTATTTAATTTCCAATTCTTCAGTCTTCTTAATGTTCTTGTATTTATTTTAATTTTGCATTTCTTCAATCTTTGTTACGTAATAAGTATTTAGAGTTGTTCAGTTTTGTGTACAAACATTAATTGGCTTAATCTCTCATATCCTCATTATTTTAAATTTCTTAATATTTATTTTTATTACTTACTCTGTCTTTATCTTTAAATTTTGAAATCTTTCTATTGATAATGTATATTAAATTTTAACTTACATGTACATATATATATATATATATATATATTTATATTTTTACATAGTTCATATTTTACAGGGGGATGGTTCAGTTGAAAATTCTACAATCACTGAGATCGTTCAACTATCTACTGTTGCCCTCAATCTTTTATCAGATGATCATCATCCATCACGGCATATAGCAAGACAGCTTGTTGATTCTTTACAACGTATAGCAGCCCAATCAAGTTCTGCTAGTTCATCCAGCATGTCAGATAGTAATCCCGTCATTTCGAGTACATACGTTACATAACAATTAAGATGCTAAGATAACTGATTATCCTATTTTGTACGTTACAGAATTTTCCCAAAAACTGCTTCAGTCATCTTGTGCTTATAGTGTACTGGTACTTGGTTTTATTGTACACACATTGTTTCTATGATTTGATACTTTGTTTTTATTATTTTTAATTTTTTAATAAACTATATTCCTATTACTCGCTTTCTATTCTCATTTTTGTAAAGCATTTTTAGGATAAGAAAAATGTGCACAGCCATCTATTATAACTTTTCTCGTTAAGTGTTATCCTAAAATGAAAATATAAAATCAGTTAAAGCATATACATAAATGGTTTATAATTTATATATAATGAATTGTAGGGAATAAACATCCTTGTACTCTTATTAACATTAAAATGCAGAGTAGATAAATTTTTTATAAAAAGATTCAAATAGCACAGCAGTATTCATATTCCTTTCTGCATTTACATATAGGAAGTTAAATTAAGGTTTATCACTTAAGTGTTCTATTATCCTGCTGATATACAAATTTGACTTTTAGTTTATTACCATTATATTCCATAGATAACACATAAATAAGTAGTCATGCAAAAATTTTTGATAAATAGTAAAAGAATTTCACATTGTTTGACTGTGATCAGTTATTGTAAGACAATGAAATGAAATAGTAATTAAATTCAAATGAATAATGTAAATAGTTGACACATTAGTGTAATTTTAGCCTCAAGCAACATCAAGTCAAAACAGCATGTTTGACTACCATAACTTTTATGAAGCTTTAAAAAAAAAAAAAAGGTTGCTTATGATGAGAAATGATTAAACTGTCTCTTTGAATTATACATTAAACTACATTTTTAATTTTGAAAAGTAACCATTTATTTCACTTACGAAATAAATTATAGTATATTTCACTTATGAAGTAAATTATTTTCAGATAATACATATATTCTGTTTTCTTGATTTCAGAATACAGTTAAGTTTATGAAATTAATTATCTTTCTTTATATTTACAAGCTAATTTCAATGATTTAATGAAAATTTGGTAATACTGTTATGTGTGATGATTCATATAAAGCTAAAAATTTAATTATTTGAACTGGTACTATGGCAGTGTACTGATCATAAGCTTAGCGTATATAGTTACACATAAAAAATATCAGCTGGATTTTTAATATTCTGGTCCTTGAATTAACAGAAATTGTTCTACAAATTTTTTTTTTCTCATTGGGTACTCTAAAACTACTGACTTTATGGGTATCTGGTATTTTTTTTTCAGATTTTAGTTATTATGCAGTGAGAAACGAAGTTACATATTTTAGTACACCCTCCTTTATTGTACCATTCCAATTATTAGTTTAATGTCCATATGATGTAGAAAACTTCATTTACTAAATACTTTATATAATTGTTGCTTACAAGATATTATATATTATTGCTTTTGGAATTTACATTCCAAAAATTGTCATGATTTTTCCTGCTGATGGTCGGTTCAGAATTTTTTCCTTCTATTCCATTCTCTGTCTTTTTTATTCTTGTTAATAATGGTGTTAGGACAACCATATCTCATCTCAGGTTAAAATACTTTATAAGAATCCATCATCTTCTTACTGACACCATTGTGTAGTCTTGCCTTCTTGAGGGAGAGAATCTATGCAAGTTTCAAGTACTGTAGTTGAAACTTCAGTTGGACATTTGGAACGGTGGTCATCAAAGACTGAAGTTTTGACAGTCTTTAAATGTGTCTACCCACTTGTAAAAATCCTGTATTTCGTCTTGAGTGTTTGTATATTTGTTTAAAAGATAGTAAATGTTAACCAGTTTTTCACCTTCAGAAAGCAAATACAGATCAAAGCTTACTGTTAACTAAATTGCAAACTCAAGAGGACTTTCCATTGTAAAATGAAATTTTGAAGTTATGGACAAAACAACTTTACTCAATCAGTTGGTCAAAAGTCAACACAGAGTTAACAGCTTACTGTTCTGAAAGTATCATAATCCTCTTAACTGTGTTGTCTCTATAGCTATTCATGTGTTTAATTGTTAAATGACCCTTACATTGAAGTTTTCAATTAATATTTACTAATTAAATTTATTACAGTAAACCGGTAATTTATTTAATGAAAGTAACCAGTGCTACTCGCATGGTATCCCATGAGTACCATGGCCTCAGATTAGATTGCCCTGAATGTCTCCTTTACATAAGGGTTGATTGTATTCAGCAGTTAAATTTTAACCATATCATTGGACTTATTCCAATTTACTGTATAAATTAGCATAATTAATATAAAAAAAGTTTCTCTGTGATCCATATTTCTACCCAATGATTTTGTTAGTCTTGATTCGTTATCTGCTTTAATTGTGTTCTCCGATTTAAAATATTTTTTTTAATCCTTTATAGAATTACCCACTAGCTTTATAGTATTTTCATTTAAATCAAATGTTTCATATGACATAAAAGAATAAATATAAGCTTAATAAATAAATATAAACTTTTACTTCTTAAAAAAAAAAAAAAAAAAATCATTTAAAAATGAAAGCAATGGAATGTTGACATTAATTATTTATTTATAAATGTGCAGTCTTCATTAATCATGTATAAATTAAGCAGTATCTTTTCCGATTAATTGGTTCATAATGTGCTCTTGTTCCTTTTCATTATTTTGATTTCTTGACACTTTTTACACTGTTGGAATCTTTTTCTGTAAAGTAGGCTGTGTAGTTTTTAGATTTTGAAGTATTTTTACCAATTGATACAGTTTACTTAATTATTTTTGCTTGCATTTTGTTCTTACTTATTTAACTGAATAAATCCTTGTTAGCTCTTTGTTGTAAATATTTACAAATGTTCTATGTTCTCATCAACTTAATTAAAATCAGCAAGAATTGCAGTTTCATTAATTGTATTGGATTAACCTATTTATGGTTGCTAACCTTTGGAAAGAAAAATCTTGGTTAATAAAGGATAACTTTTCTTGTTTAACAAATAAAAGATGATTAATTGTTTATCAAAAACTTGAGAAAATTAGTGCATATGGCCCAACATTTTCGCCCAAATTAACTGTATTATTCTGTATTGTTTCTTTTTGTGATTTTTTTTAATCTATGCCTTGATTGTCTTGGGCCATTTCAGCATATGATATCTAGCAGCCCAGTACATTTCACCCTCACTCTTTGCTGTGGTTGTAACATTCTATAATTCAGGACAGGTCGATAGATGCAGGGCTATCATAGACCTTGTTGACACATTTGGCATGTTTCTGATTTGGCAACTCCAATGCAGTGGAGGTGGCTCTGGAGATAGTTGTCGCCATTTTCATTCAAAATTGTGCCTCACCCCTTAGAAGATCTACTGGCACTCATCCCTTTTCAGATAATGATGCCCATTGCTACTCCTTTAACTGTAGCTGCCATTTCTGTTCCAACTCTCCCATGATTGATGATTTAATTAATTTTTTTCTATCACAAAATGTACTGACTTTCTTTCACAGGGACTGTACTTTCTTGCACCTTCTTTAGCTAATTGATCAGCTTTTTCATTGCCTGATAACAGACAGTGTGTCGTTATCCACTGAAAAATGATTTATATACCTTTTAAAATCAATTCCTGACAAATATTAACTTGATTTGTGGAAAAGCAGAAAGCATCAGAAACAATTATAACAGCTTGCAAATCAATCAGGATAACGACTTACTATGATTTGATCTTACTGCTCTGACCTCACATCAAAATTACTGGTTAGCTTCCCTACAGGCTCTGATAACGTTTTTCTTCTTTTTTTTTTAACCTCCAGAACCATAGTTATGTATTACATCAGAGGATGAAGATGAATGATGTGTAGCATGTGTAAAAATGCCATGCCTAACCGGAATTCAAACCCAGGACCTCCAGATGAAATGCAGGCTCTGCTAACTGGAAAGCTTCTGCTTAAACTCCAGCCCCTCCATCCTTTCTTGCACCATCTGCAACCATAGGGGTTTAGGGTACTGCTCTGTTATAGTTTCAAACACAAAATTCTTTAGCTCTATCCTTGAGCAGCTTAGTTTGTTTATTGACTGCAAGAGCTGTAAGTTGGGTTCTCCTTATTTTGTTGGGATCCTTGGTGGAATCCTAACAAAATTTTCTCTAGTACCAATGCAAAGTCCTTTATATTCTCTAATTGAGTCTATTTTATTCATGAATGTGACCTGGGTTTTAAGTATTGTGGCAGGTTTACAATTCTACCAGTAACCAATATCCAAACGCTGCAGTTTCTAGCTCATTGTCTGTGATGCAATCTCATTTCTTATTTGATGGGTTCTGTATATGTTTGCAATTGAATAACCATAATTGGATTGATTTTGGGACTGCTTGTTTTGGAGCTCTGAGGGCCTTATTTTGTACTTTTTCAATTTTTTGGGTATTGGGCTCTGGTGCTGTAATGAGTAGTTCACTTTTGTACTCGAGAATGGGTCTCACATAATTTTTATACGCCATAAATAATAAGTCTTTATTTCATACCAGTGATTATCTTAACCAGGGCAACATGCTTCTCACCTTTTTCTACCAGATGATCTGTATGCTTTGCCCTACTCAATCTGTTGTCTGGGATTACCCCAAGGTACATCACTGAATTTGTTCATTCTAGTTTCTCTTGAGCATATGTCAGAGTTATATGATGTTCGTTGATTGAGAGTGAGAAGAGCTGAAATTTGATTTTCAAGGCATTGATACAAATCTTCTTCACCTCAGCCCATTGCTAGAGTTTCTCTAGTGCTTTATTCACATAACCTTCTAATGCCCCTATATCACTGTTTGGAGCCCAGATCACAAGGTTGTTTGCATACTGAAAATAGTTTCTTAATTCCTGGTATTGACTCAAGAATCTACTACAGCTTTTCTACAAATTCTACATCAGCTTTTAATGTGCAGATAATGTGCATTTCTTTAATCTTTTGTTAATTAGTTTTAATAGTTTGTCATTGTTATTCATTACATTAAGAAATGCAGTTTTTCAAAAATCACCACAACTATAGGACAGTTGCAGATGAAAATAGTATAACTTTCTCAAATTAGTTTAGATTACTGTTTATTGGAAGAGGAGATTCGAACAGTTTTCATCCTCAAATACGAAATTAGGTTGTTATATTTACTTACGTATTTATATTGCTGTGTATGTGTGTGTATTTATTTTTTTTGATTTTATATTATAAACCACCTAGTACAGAATATTGAGATTAGATTTATCTTACCTTAATTTTATCATGATAGAACTTCCACAGATGCTTCATCCTAATGTAAAATATACCATGTACATGGAATATTTTTAATACATTTTAATTAAATAATTCAATTGTGACTGCAGATGTAGGATCCTGTGAAAGTTCTCATGATAAAATTAAGGTAATATTCATCTTAAATTAATATTCTATTCTGTGGTTTATATTAGAGAATTTAAAATATAATTTAACAATTCAGAGAAACAATATGAATTTTAAAAAGATTTATTTCAGTAAAATGTGTATATATATTGCCATCTCATTAATTTCTTCTACTAATCACTTTAGTCAACTTTAATTAAATGAATTTGCTTCTATTGCTGTATTTACATATAAGGTTCATTAAAAAAAGACTTTTTTTTATTTTGTATATTTATTTCTTTTAATTTTATGTGTTTATACAAAATATGTGATTTTTTTTTTTTTCATTTATAATGTAAGTAAATAGAAAAGCTGTGATAAAAACAAAATCATTCATATAACTTTGTTATTGTTTACATATTATAATTTTGTTACAAAAATAAACAATGACACCTTCTTATAAAGGTGTACAATATTTTGTGAGCGAATGTTTGTGTTTGTGCGTGTGCTTGCGTGCAGGAAATATTTTGATTGTTGAGAAATATATTAATTGTATAAATGTTTGTCAATAATTTGTATTTATATTGCCAATTGTTTTATTGTTATTAATTATAGACATTATTTATTACAGAAATAATAAATATCTTATTCATTTAATATATTTTGTTGTAATTATTACAAATCTCATAATTTGCTTTAAATTATCTGATAATTGACAGCCTTTATTATGAACTCTCTAGATATAATCTGGGTACCATATTACCACACTTAATGAGCTGTAAATTAAAATATTGGTTTTTCAACAATACATGTAGCTTTAAGTCTAGCACATTAATAAATATGAGCTTTTTGTAATTAATGTGTTATTTATCTAAATATCAGTAGGTTTTTCTGCCCAACCTATACACCAATATCATTCCTCCATTTGCTAGTTTGAAATGTACTAAGTATAATACCTCTTGCAATCAGCAGAAACTACTCTCTCCCAAACCAGATTGTATTTCAATGCTGATAGCTCCTTGATATTGTATTTAACACCATTCTGTTATTGAGTTCTGAAGACATCCTGACTTCGCACTCCTGAAGCATAATAAGCTGCAGGTATACTCATTAAACAAAAGGTGACACAGCTGCTTACAATCCCCAAATCAAGAAAGCTAAATTAGATACTGAAGATGAAGACTCCCAGAATATCATATATGTATATATGTATATTTATATCATATCACAATCTAACAAAATGCTCAAAAACAAGTTTTTGTGCTATAATAAGATTTGTAAAGGTTTTTTTAAATGTCAAATTTATAAAATAGTTAAAACAATAAATGATGAGCATTTTTGGCTCCTAACATTTAGCTCATTGGATGTAAAATAAAGCAACCTTTTTAATTATACAGTAAATAAGATTTTTTAATAGTTAATTACCTCATCTAGCTGGAAAAATTCTCAATGAAGAGACTAAAAAGGGACATTCCAGAGGCTGAGTACAGGAGAAAACTAAATAAAAGTAGATATTTGGTAAGATATTAATTTACTGTAGTCCCTACTATTCCTTAGAAAATGAGGTTTTCTTTAAATTCCTATTCTAAAAAAACCCTGCCCTCCATTGAGTTTTTGTTTCAAGATTTGAAATCAGCAGAAAAAATACTTTATGCATGTGAATACTAATGCATGTAATAGAACAAAAACATTTCTTTTTTGTAGACCAGTCTTGCATAAAGAAATCATATCTGAATAACTCAAATTCTTGACTGTAAATCTTAAGAAAACAAACGACTGGAAAACAAATCTTCTATTCTAATCAGTAAATAACAAATATATTGTATAGATCACATCAGGAATTGATAGATTTTCTATCCCATGGATTAAAATATAGGAACTGCCTCCTAATTTCTCTACATGAATCAAGGTAAACTTTGGTAAAATCTTGAATTAGAGCAAAATCACAAACTGCACAATTAATTATAAAATAATAAAAAAAAGGTAATGTGATTGAACTCAAGATAATTAAATAAATTTAGGTAAAAATAACTACAACATAAATCACAATTCAAAAGCTGTAAGTAAAAATTATTTGAGCACACATTTATTGTTTGTATATATAATTGTTGAATGGAGAAGCGAAAATCAGGGTTTTAATTCTACTCTACATAAATACATTGTAAGGTATATATTTTTTTTTAATGGTTCAGTAATTTATTAAAAATAGCAACTAAGCATAATGAGATCTTTTCTTGTAAGCAAAATATTGTGTTGAGTTACACAAAAAATTGTAAAATATTAGTAAATAATGAGATAGGAAAATATTGTTTTACATACTACTGAATTTTAACTTTACAGTTTTGTTGTCTACCTTATTGAATGAAAAAAAACCAGACTCCAAACATTTTCAATGCATAACAAACAATTAAATTTTCATATTTCATTGGTAACTGATACACAAATTAAAGTTGTTTAACAAAAAAAAAAAGACCTAGACAGGTGGGGGGTGCTCATATCCGTATGGGCACTCCCCATTAGAGTGGGCAACAAAAAAGAAAGACCGAAACCCGGTGGGACCCAGAAACAGAATAGCCGAATCCAATCACCCTGCTCCTAAAGTAAGAGGAAAGGCATGAAAAAAAATCTAGACCGGCAGGACAACCTGCCATATCAGACATAAAGCTGATGAGCAGGGAGGCCTGTTAGAGACAAAAGACACTCTCGCACTGAGTTTTGCTTAATTGCTGGTCCTGTCTGGGGAAGTAGGGGAAAGAAAAAAAATAAAGTGTTTAGAAGACCAGTTTTTAAAGTTTATTTTTTTTTAAATACTCTATTAAGTAAGCTTAATTAAATTAAGCTTTATCAAAACTGATATAGCTTTATCAAGCTATATCAAGGGTTTTCACTTAAAACACTTGAATGAATTTTTCATAAAAGTGAATAAAAATCAGTAGATTATTTGACAGAATTTTCAGAACAATTAATATTTTGTTTGGGTGTTAAATACATTAGAATGGAATACATTCCATCCTGTTCTATATGATATATTTAAGTTGTCTTGCTGATTGTTGAAGTTATCTGTACAATTACATATTGTACCTATTTTATATTTTCAGGAGATAGTTGATGGCAGGTCAACAAAAGTATCAAATATACTTAAAAGTGATTGGGAAATTTTTATATCACTGTAAAATAGTAATCTATCTATGATGGAATCATGTGGGACATGGTAAAATTTCAATGAAAATTTTAAACAGTTCTAACCAGTTAATTAACATTGTAGCAGCAAACACACAATGATACATTAACCAGTTTTCCAATATCACTGATTCCATTTTAAAGTAATATATATTTACTTTACCATGTAAAATTCAGTGTTACCATCATTTAAATTCATGCTTCTTTAGAAATAAGCTTAAAAAAATACCTTTCATCCTTTTGTTTAAAATTTTTTTAACTAATCAGCATGATTATTGTGTAATATTACACAACAAATGGGGGAGGGGGTATGAACGCCCAGGGAGTTGTTTTTCATTACGCTTCTTGTAAGTTTTTCTTCTTTTTTTTTTTAAAGAAATAAATTAATTCTAATAGTTACAGCATTGACACCTGTTATTTGATTGTAAGTTGTTTTAGATCATGTACTAACAGCAAACCTAGAAAAAGGAGTAAGGCAAACCTATCCCCATATTTGTTTAATTTATGTGTAGAAGAAATGCAGTAGGATGGGGACAAACAGTTCAACGTAGGAAAAAAGAAGATAAATTGTATTTAGAGGTTGTAATTGTAATTTATTTTTATTGTGTTTTTCAGAGATAAAGCACAGGTTATTCGACTGATTATTTTAAAATCGGAAGTTGTGACAGAATGTGAAATGTAAATAAAAAAAATGAAAACAGGTTATAGTAAGTCAATGAATGTATGCTCAAAGAAAGAAATAATTAAACACATAAAAACAATATAGCACTAAGATATGATTTTTTCATAATATTGCAGTACAGAAGGTGAAACAAGAATTTCAGTCAAAGAAATGATAAACTGAAACAGTTATTTAGTAAGGTGGCGTTAAGACTTAAAAAAGTCTCTTGTAAAGTGTTACATTCTGAATGAACTGTGTGGATGTTAAACATGATACTAAGGAAAAGAAAAAAATATAGACTAGAGAGGCATTTGAAATATGAGCATGGAGGAAATTGAGAATGATTAAATGGGGGGAAAAAGTGAAGACTAGTAGAAGAGAAATTTAACTGACTGGGACATTCACAAGAAGAAAATTTTAATGTAATTATTAGGAAATGGGATCTACCAAGAGTTTAGATGGACAGAAAAGAGAATGGATATGGTGTAAGGGATTTGCCCTAATCTTATGATAATGAAAGAATAATAGAAAAAAACATTTTTCCTTCTAAAAAACTTTAACCTTTCTTCCATCTTAACCTATGCCTTATAATTCTAAAAAAAATAGTCAAACCACTCAAATTTAACTTAACCCTTTATACCATGGAAAAATTTTACTAATCTGTTTCTCAACTCTTTTGGCTGGCAATGCAGATGTCGCTATATTATGCACAGCTCTGATTGGCCAACATTGCAGGCCACCGGGGTGCAGCTTTTATTTATTTTATATGAGATTTTCTTTGTTTTATAAAGTGCAGTGACATCATGGCCTCGTTTAGAAATAAACAATCACATCGACAAGAATGATACTATATGTAGAGATAGAATTTATTCATACGTTAGATATTATTCATGAACTGAGAAATAATTTACTTGCTTTTTCATGATGATAATAATAGCTCTATTAAATTAATTAAATGTTTATTGAAATATATTTTCTTAACAATTTTGTTATAGTATACAAAATCATTTTTTATTTGGTAACAAAATTATATTTGTATGTGCTTGTGTTCAGAACTAATGAATGAAAACATTATAATGGTCTAACAATCCTCATTTACTTTTCTTGTACAAAGTACTTATAGTCATGTTTTCACAAACGGTTTTTTTTGTGTTCCTAAAATATGTATTTTCTAGACATTTTATTAATTTTTTTACTACATATTATTTTTATAATTATATTAAAATATTTTTATATACAATACCATGATAAAATAATTGTTATAAAAATGTTTCTTAATCACCCTGACATTAATAAATATTTTTTGTAACATATATATCCAGTTTTCATTCTATACCTTGCTTTGGGCAATTTTTATTACTACTTTTTATAATGGTAACGTACAATATAGTTATGGAGTAATTTTACAAAATTAAAATAGAAGTACTAAGTTAAAACATTATCCTTAATTACAGTCAATACAATTAATTATAATTAAAATAACTTGTACATTTGAATAGGCACTTAACATCAGTTGTGTTTATAACCCATAAATAAATCAGCTGACAGGCACAACAGTGTCACAATGTATAGAGAGTTAATGAAGTAAATAATTATGGCCTGCAATTCAGGACAAGAGATCTGTCAGGAAAGCAACCTCTGAAGAGTGCATGGGGAAGTCATCTTCGCCTGCACTGTAGGCCAAAAGAACGCAAACAGTTAAACTATAGCCAATGTTATTCAGTGTAGTTAAATAAACTGATAATTTAAATTACTTATCATATGATTAAAACCGTTCAATTTTTACATAGAATTGCAGTGATAAAAATATCTAATAACACATATTTATGAAATATTGCTCGTAACAAACACATTCAGAATGATGTAAGACTATTAACTGTTGGTATTTCAACAAAAATAACTGCAAAGGAGCTACATTAAACTACTGAAAGTATAAGTCATATTAAGAAAGTAAATCATTCTATAAGATTAGTTTATTCAAAATATATTGTTCCATAATTACAAGTTATTATACATCTTACTCTGCTGACAATATTAGAAATAGACCAAGTTCTAATGATATATGTATTAAAATCACTTGTGTCATTCTTGCATTATGAAGTATGGAAATTTAAAAAAAAATTAGCATTGTATGGAATGCAAGCAAAAGAATGAAAGAAAATAATCTGTAAATTAATTTTTTTTAATCACAATAAGAAATTACAGTGATTTTGAATACTCTATACTTAAGTTTGTATCAGAGAATAAAAAATCAGTTACAATCATTAACGAAAATATTTTTGGAATTGTAAACTGCATTATTATTATTATCAGCATTAATTATTATTATTATTATTTGTTATCATCAAATAAAATAAAAAACAAATGACATTACTGTTTGTTGCTAAAATTCAATGATAAGATAGGAATTAATAAACTTATTGTTTACATACTCTATTGCGTTAAACATTTTAATCTGAAAAACTACATATGTTCTAATTACATTAAAATAAAAACTTATGAGTGTAAAATCCTACAATAATTAAATAAAAAAATAATTATGTTGTTAGAGATAAGTTTAAAATAATTCCGCGAAAAATTATATATTTTTATGGAAGAAGAAGAAGAAAAGAAAAAAGAGGAGGAGGAGGAGAATGATAATTGAGAAGAGAAGAAGAAGGATATCGTAAACAGTGCAAGATGTGCAAGATGGCGGTAGACGATTGTGATTGTGTTAATGCTTCTAATGAAATTAAATCAGAATTGTTATTTAAGCGTTTTATTTTAGTTAATGAAAGGGCATTAAATAGCAATTTATCTTTAGATCAGCTTAGAGAAATCTATAATAAAAAGTGTTTGCATCGTTTAAGGTTAGGCAATCTGTGTGTTGACTGCCATTGGAGGTTAGGATTTAAGTGTTTAGCAATATTCATATTAATTTCTTTATTTGCTATAATTACAAAATTACCATTATTAGATGGTATGGTGAAAAATGCTCTCGGTATAAAATGTGTGATACCGAATAATTATTTCGTTTGGGAAGCTACGAGACCAGTGACCGATTGCAGTATTTGTAGAGGTATTAATGGTGTTATAGTTCTTCCAAATATAACTAGACAAGAGTTTCATAAATACGCATATTCTTCTAAGCCTATTATAGTTAAAGGTGCTGCTTCGAATTGGCCTGCTGTAAAATTGTTTAGTTTTAATTATTTAAAAAATATATTCGATAATGTTGATGGTGCGTATGAAGCTGTTGAAGAAGATTGCCAATTTTTAACGTTTAAGACTAATTTTCTTTCTTTGAGGGACGTTTTTCAAATGCCAAGAAACCGCGTTCTGAATTTGGAAGGAGAATCTCCTTGGTACATTGGTTGGTAAGTAATGGAAATAAACTGACTTTTATCTTTGTGTTTTGAGTTACAGTAAAGTTTTATTTGTTATTTAATGTATTATTTGAGAGTGTCACCAGTTATAAACACATTTGAAAGAGATTTCAAATGTAAAAATGTGCAAATGAAAGTTTACCATCTTTCCTAGTCTGGTTTTGATATAGCTCTTACTGTGCATTGTAATTTTATTATATAACAATGCTTCTGCATCTGTTTTATTATTTTCTCTTATATTAATAATTAACTCATCTTTGAGATTAATCTCTGAATAAATTCTAGTATGTAATTCACTAGTTTCTAGTAGCTAGTACAAAGATGTGTAACATTATAGCCCACAAACTTTTCTCAGTGTGTTTTCAAATATTTTTATTCAAAAATTTCTTTGTCCATGTAATTTCAATATTCAAGAGCACCTTATTTCAAGAGTCTCCTATTCTTTTGACTTTTTATTTGATTCCAGTTCTGTTGCTATAAGGTGATTACTTCATATAAACATCTTCAGGAATTTACTTTTGATTCTTAAATCTTAGCTATACAATTGATTTTTGCATTAGAGGTTATTGAGTGCTTATATCAACCTTTTTTGTTTTGTAATTTAACTGCCTAAATAAGAAAATTGTTTTACTCTACTTTTTATGTGTAATGTTTAATTTTCTTAATATTTAAGTTAAAATTATTTTGTTTTCTTCCACATCTTATTACTTCTATTTTAGTTCTATTTTAATTTTAAAAAGTCTTGCTTGCTATTCCATTCATTATATATATATATATATATTTTTTTTTTTAGCTAATTACTTCAACTAATGTAGATGTACCATCAGTATATCAAACATCTTTATTTTCTGCACTTGAATTGTTACTTTACTTTAAATTTGTTCTTTTGATCCTTCATTTTTTTTTTCTGCATAGCTGACACTTTTAAATTCAAAAGGAATAAAAATTGTTTTTTAATTACTCCTATTTGAATTTTTTTTTTTTTTGTTTAACTTCCAGAATCACCGTTAAGGTGATTCTTCAGAGGATGAGATGAATGAATTGTAGCGTGTGTGAAAAATGCCATGCCTGACTGGGATTCGAACCCAGGACCT
>JAAAKQ030511279.1:0-19669 GCA_010016005.3 Zanna intricata
ACCTTAGAACTCTCGACTTCGAAATCAGCTGATTTGCGATGTCGCGTTAACCACTAGACCAACCCGGTGGGTTAAAATAATATAACTCAAAAAGTTATAACTCAACTCTGATATAACTCTTCAACTGACAAGTTCACTTTATTCATCACGGGGACTAGTTGCCTGTCCAAAACTAGAGTTATCCGTCGTTCTCAGAACATCCAGATTTAACAAAGATGAGAAAATAATGGTTTTACACAGTCAAAGGACTATTTTAGATTTTTTGGTGCGCTTCAGACGTTTTAAAGTCAAGTTAGATAAAAACTTTTACTGAAGAAGCATAATTTAGATTTTTAATTTTGTTCGATTTTTTAAAAGGAAAGTTTCCGTTAAAAAGAAAAATACTGTTACTGCATTACAATAATGTAACTTGCAATTGTTGAGTATATTTTAAGGTCATGTTGGTAATAAAAATAATAATTTTCATCTTCCATACAATATGGATTATAGTACATAAAGAAAAACAATAAACTTTGACACGGTCTACATTACCATTTTTTTAATGATTAATTCACCATACAAAAGTCGAAGCGTGTACAATGGGAATATGAATTGGACATTTTGTAACGTATGAAAAATGTCACGGGCTGACAGTGATTAAAAGTGATCAAACGCTACCGGAAAACACTTCTATTAATAATTAAAAGAAAGATCAAATCGAACCTTGAAACTAACGTCGCCATACAAAGTTGGCCATCATATGGGTTAAAAAATAATATAATTAAAGGTTTAGTACTTTAATTTTTTTTAAATTCAGCAGAATTAAAATTATATACTTAATTTTAATAATATTAAACTAGTTGAAACATAACGTAACGTCGTTATTTATAGCGTAAATTACTCAGTCTCTCGAGACAGATAAGCTCCGAATCATAAATGTAAATGAACATCATTTTTATAATATATTCACATCGACAAACAAATGATTCATAAAAAAAAAATAAACTGTTAAATCGAGTAGGTAAAACAAACACCACATTTGTCAATTTCTTTTTTTAAAATAGAAGGCAAGTTTATACATTGGTGTAAAGCCAATAAATGCTACATTAACAATGTATTTAAAACAGTTTTTATTTTTACATATTAAAAATTCTTTTAATCTTTAAAAAAAAAAAATTAAACATTTATTTGTTTAATTTAAGGAAATTAATTACCTTATGCCAAAAAATGAGATTAACGATCTATGATTAAGAATTTACAGTTGGTAATCAACTAATCAACAAACAATTTTATTAGTTTATACAAAAATTAAAACTTTTGTACTTGGAGTCTTACTAGAATGATTTTATGGAAAAACACTGTCTTCTAAGTCTGTACAACTGGTGTTGCTAATATCAATATCAGACTACAAATTGATTTTACTGTGGTGCAGCAAAATTTCAGAACAAGATAATTCAATAAAAAGGCGATGTTTCTTTGACTTGAATTAGTTTGAAACAATTAGTGTAAAAAAAATTTCTGGAAAATTACTGGCACCAGCCTCCGTGGCGCGAGTGGTAGCGTCTCAACCTTTTATCCAGAGGTCCCAAGTTCGAATCCCGGTTAGGTTTGGCATTTTTTATACGCTACAGAAATTACATTCCTACGCATAATCTTCGAGTTTCTGGAGTGAAAAAATTCCCAGATGAATGAACTGATCGAGTTCACAGATGGAATAAACGACTGCTAGAGTGAGTTTAGAAATTTAAATTCCACGACCGAGCAAGAATAAAATTTTACGTAGACGGTTGAAATGTCCTCCACAAAAATGGCAGCTGGTTCAAGTTTAAGTGATTACGTAATATCAATAAAATCCAAGGTAATTTTTTTTTAAAGAAAATGTAACAACGTGAAAAAGTAGAAGATGGTTTCCTTCATCGTCTAATTTTTGGTGATGATTGAACCGTTCACAAAAATAGAAAAGTCAGCCGACGTGATTCACAAATATACTAATTAAAAATTCTACAAAATACAGATATATCCTATTCACCTACAATAAATGCGTTCTGTGTTAGCCAGTGAAAAGGTGCATACTTGGCCCAACCAATGAATGAGCTTGTGACCTCACGATCAGACTGCTATTACTACTCAGCCTAAAACAACAACTTCGCGTATCAAATTGAAGTATTATTTATTATCCTATTGTACGCGGTAGTAAATATCATATTTACATTTACTAATTATGCGTAATTAATTCTTTTATAACCTTTATTTGTAAAAAAATATTAATTTTTAATGAAAAAAAAAAAACCAGAGCTACTTGAATTTTTTTCATGGATCTAATTCAAACTTCTAGCAAATTCACCACCCTCGCAACGAATCACTGTCATTTTCATTATCAGAGTTTACACATACGAAGTGCTACCCAAAAGTTCGGGGAATTGTAATTTCGCGCGCGAACCATTGCTGGTACGACCTGCTGCCGTTAGATGTGACTAACAGTACTCTTTTGTGAATCAGTGTTCCAACAGCTGTGACGGTGAGAGGCTGCATCGTTAACTTTCTTGCGGTTGTGTAATGTGTTTTACTGCTTCGGCGAAGTTCTAAATGGCAGATTTTAAAGAGCAAAGAACCTGTATCAAATTTTGCTTCATGCTTAAAAAGCTGATGCAGAAACCCATCGCATGCTTGTGGAAGCATTTGGTGACAATGCTATGAGTAAAAGTAAAACTTTTTTGTGGTACAAACGATTCAAAGATGGACGAACTACAGTCGATAACGTTGAGCGTTCAGGAAGACCATCAACAAGCGCAACACCAAAAAACATCGCGAAAGTGCGAGAGGCTATTGTTGCAGAACGTAGACAAACAATTCATAATGTTTGTGCATCGTAGAAATGTCATATGTGTCCGTGCAACGCATCTTGTCGAACAATTTGAACATGAGACGCATTGCTGCAAAATTTGTACCGAGACTGTTGAACAGCGACCATGAAAAAAATCGCGTAGCTGTCTGTAGTGAATTGAAAAATTCAGCAAGATGACCCTAACTTAGTCAAACTGTCAATGGGTTGTTCTATTGTGAAGTTTTGAACCGGTTTTCAGGCGCAAACGTTCAGATCTGTGGGGTAACAACAGCTGGGTTCTGCACCATGACAAAGCGCCCGCACATACATCGCTAGCCGTTTGGAATTTCTTGGCTTCCAAAAAGACGGTAGTGATTCCCCACCCACCATATTCGCCTGACCTTGCGTGTCAGGGATGCATGGAATCATGGAAAAAACGCTGGGATCGCTGTATCAATGCCCAACGGGACTACTTTGAAGGAGACACTGGAAATTAAAAGTTATGGTAAGCTATTTTATTTTTATGGTAAAATTCCCCGAACTTTTGGGTAGCACCTCGTATAATATAAAGTTCTGTCACTTCATCTATCAGTGGCTTCAGTTTTTCATACTCTTTTTCAATATTTTTTACTTTTATATAACAGGGTTTCCAGTCACATTCATTCATAGAATTAATTTTCTCCGTAGCTTATTTTTTAACATTTGTGAAATAAAACTTATGTTATGACTCGCCGCATATCTTATACGGCTGACCATACCATCTAAATCGGATTCAAACCAGGATGGTACGATGGAAGTCTAAGAAAACGATGCCCATGGTTTTTCACAAGTTCATCCAAGTGATATTTTTGTCTTTATTTTTATGTAACTTTACTAATTCACATAACAGTGGTTTCAGCATTTTTGAACTATACGGAATGTGGGGTTTTCTGCAGCCAACCAACCATATCTTTTCTTCTGGAGTTAGAATTTGGCGCTTTATCAGTACCTGTGTTGTGATGAGGGACGTTATCAACAACTATTACTGACATTGGTGGAAGATTTGGAATCGCGCTTATTTCATGAAATTGTCTGTATTCATGTTGTCATGGTAGTCGCCATTTTTCGAATTAGTTTTCCAAGTTAGTAATGCGTTGGGAATAAAACCGATTTCCCCTCCAGCATTAATTATTAGTTAATGCACCTTTATTAATCGCCACATGAAGTCCCTCAAAATACCATCACACCACGACTTTGTCGAACAATGTGAACTTAAAAGGTATGTTTCATCCAAATAAACAATTGCAGCATTGCTTTGTCTGTACTTAAGCACTGCCTGCAAAATATTCAATTTTCTTCCACCTGATATCAGATTTCTCAATTTAAAGTTTTTTGTTATTTTCAGTTATACGCCATTTAAAATCAAACTCTTTCAATATAACGTCAAAATGAACCGCAATAACACGAACAAAAAAAAAACCCAATAATAACATATTACGAAATAATTTCGAAAAAAGATGAGTAATTATAAAATAATATGACCGCAAAAATACGCTATCCGAATACCTTTACTGAACACGATGTAAATTGGACTTAATTTTTATTTCTTGAAAGTTTATGACTTGGAAAAACAACGTAGAAAATTCAAATATTTGTTGATTGTGTTGAGCGGATTGCTGCAAATTGTTTGGGTCGAATTAATCTACGGACATTGATATCTATCCTAAGTACTGCTATATTTATTAACTTAAACACACTTTTTTATTGATTTGTACAATTAATCACTTAAAAACGCGCGCGCGAGTGTTCTTTATGAAAGTATAAGATTTATATACTAGTATATATAAATATAAACCAATTTTACGGTGTGAAAACAAACCACGAAATAGTGTGATTACACTATTATACCGAAGATAAGACGATGTTTACGAAAGTAAGCAAAACTACACAGCAGTTAAAAGACTTTTGAAATGGTATTTTTTTAAACAATTATTTTTAGTTTTCAGTATAGATTTAAAAGCTAAATTACTCGGTGCCTCACCAAAAAGGGAATTTTTTGTTAAAATTTCAAAAAAATAAATTACTTAAATTGTACGAAATACTGTAAATATAATACTGTAAATTACTTAAATACTGTACGAAATTGCTTAAATTTGTTTTATTTATTATAACTCATATTTCCATGAAATCTTAAATATATTGTTGGCGAAAAATGAATAGAGCAGCCTCCATTTAAATGTTCAAAAATGTTACTATGATCGCAATTATAATTTCTAGATGCTAAAGTATTCTTCTATTGAGAAGAATTAACATTCCAATTAGAATAACAGGTACTAAATCGTAAAAAAATCTCTTGAAACCTTTAATTTTTGAATTATTTTTAGTAATATTCTTTTTTCTTGATCGTGTGAATAGAAATAAATAATTTTCATCGAAAGATGGAGAAGACTCCACTTGACATAAAAAAATTCAAATAAAATTGTTTCAACTATTATTTAATTTGATTTTGACTCTTGAGATTTTTTGCTGGATAACCTCCTTTCCTAATATACTTGTATATCTCACGAAAGAAAAAAACCGCTAAAATGGGGGCCCTCTAAAAAAAAAAAAAACTACTGAAATACATAAAGGGCATTCTATACTACTGCATGCCAAAAATTTATTAATTTCATCAACAAGAGGTAATCCTATAGTAAATATTTTAAGGCACAGCGTATAAAATTTTAATCAGAATAAAAATAATAGGTCCTTTCTAAATATGACATTAAAATCGGCATGCAAGTTCATATATGTAATCCGGTATAAACAAACAGGAATCATTTACAGAATTAAAAGCTCCAGAGGAAGACAGAGTCTTAAAGAAAAAAAAGATTCCAGCAAAAAAACACAACTTTTAGTTGTGAAATCGTAGAGATTCTTTGCTGCAAGAATTATCGTGTGTGTGGCTGTAAAATATTTTTAAAGAACTAGCTCTTCTTCACCTACTACGAAAAATGTGAAATGATTCAACCTTTTTACATTTGTAGTAATAAGTCAAGAAGACTTTAATGATTTTCAAAAAATGAATATCAACATATAAAATTTATTGGCGAAAGCTAGATATTTCTCTTAGAACGTGATTTATTCAGAGACACAATATAGTACATATACAACATAGTATTGGTCTCTGAAACAAGAAAAATAATAGTGTAAAATACGACCCGCAATTGTTTTAACTGCATCATTTTTACAGATTTATATAATTATTTAGATATATAGATTATATCTATATTTATTATTTAGATTTATATCCAAACTCTTCCCCAAAGTTCAATAAATATAACAGTAAAAGAACCATTTAGATCGACCAAGAGATTATAAATTTTAAGTAACATTGTTACAAACCTAATATTGTAATACTGAAGGCCATACATATATATAAATAAAATAAAGTGTTATTAAAGAAAGTGTATACTGTTCCCTTTGTTTGAACGAACACGATAAATTTCTGTAAAAAGTATTGAAAGAGGCGCAAAAGTATTTTCTAATAAAACTGTATGACGGGATTAAGAGAGAATAGATAAGAATAAGTTCAAACGAGCAAATAATTTTAAGAAGATTTAAAATTAAAAATAAATTAGCCAGAAACATTAGCCAGATTTAGTCAAGGAAAAGCAGTTAAAAGACCCTTTGATACTGAATGAATATATGCGGTCTCTTCAGAAACGGCATACATTCGAATTGTTGGATAAGGGAAACGGATGAGGAATATATTAAATTAAATGTATCGATCTTAGGTTGTAAAATAATAATAAAAAGGTTTCTTCCATATATGTCAAGAATTGTTGAGTTCTGAAATATAGGTCTAGATTATTAACACAATTATATAAATAAAAAAAAAATTTTTTTAATATAAATAACGAGATAAATCAAAACAAATCAAACCATTATTACGTAGTAGACGCAATCAGTTGGCAGAGAGCCAACCCTTATAGTATTATTTTGACGTCAGAGAATACTGCAGCAGCACTCGCTATATTATTATAATAAGCTACATGAAGAAATCTCTAGAGTGAGAAAATGATACTGCAGTAATCGACCCAACACGACTACACAGCAAACAACAAAAACAATTATAAAACGATTGTCACTGTCATGTCAAGTCATTCTGTATAAATGTTATGTAACAAACCTGAAACAATAATTATTACATCAACTTTCATTACATGTATGTATAATGATTATGAAAATTAACTTTTGAAAACGAGAATTATTGTAGGGGACTGTCAAAGAATAAACACCCGAAGTACAAGGTAATAAAAATATGAGTATGTAGCTGTGAAAATGGTTTTATCGTTTATATTTATAAATTGTGGAAACAGAACAGACTTGAATTAGAGGAAGACGGGATGACCGAAACATTAGCCAGATTTAGTCAAGGAAAAGCAGTTAAAAGACCCTTTGATACTGAATGAGTATATGCGGTCTCTTCAGAAACAGCATACATTCGAATTGTTGATAAGGGAAACGGATGAGGAATATATTAAATTAAATGTATCGATCTTAGGGCGCGCAATCACAATTCTACGCGTATATCGTGCGCTAATCGCTAATTAAGCAAATTCTTCAGACTACCCTTGAAACCTTGTCTCTTATAGCGAGTCACTGGTACGACGGAAGGTCGATAAGCTCTATTATTAATACGTTGATAACACTAGAATTTAAGTAGTATCAGCTTATTGAATTTTGGGCTCGAAAGAGTCCTTATTGTTGAGAAGACAGGGAGACCGTATTTTTAAACCCGGCAAGATCCATTCTGCTTGTCTCTCGTGTTTTAACCATCGTTGAAGAGGCGGTGGTCCACTGCTTTATGCTTTAATAAAATAGAAATATTAAATTTTATTAGCTGGCTGAGAACTGAAATTTAAATCTTTTTGGACGATGATTTTTCAGTTGCCGACCATTTTTTAAGTAATAACAACCTTCAACAAAGAATGGTTGTTAAATATACGTGAGATAAACATTTTATAACTGTTGCAGAGAAAAGTACTGTAACGATCATTTATTAATTTGTTACAGACGACTGCTGTTCATAAGAAAAAGCGAAGCCTAAACTTTTGCACTCGCAAGTTACAATAAATCGACCGAAGTGCTGCGAAATAATTAATTACATTTTATAATTTAAAAATATCACTTCGTTAATGTTATCTTTCCATTATTATGCACATTTTACTCATATCATACACAAAAAAAATTATATAAAAAAAGGGAAAAAAAAAATTATATAAAAATTATGTTTAATTTAAAAAAAAAAAAAATAATAATGATTCAATTGCTATAACTGTGAAGTAACTGAGTTGAAAAAACAAGAGATGTAAAAAAAATCACCTAATTCCTAATTATAAATAGTCTAAGATAATTAGAAAAGATTCTACGACGGCAGGTAATAGGATATACTCTAAATTTACATTTCATGCGAGTGTGAAATAGAATTCAATTAAAACATAGGAAAACGTAAAGTTTTCTTTAGCCTTTTGGAAACAAATTTTAATTTTGAAACAGAATTACATAAATCTGTCTGGGGAATAAAAAAAAGTTCAGATTTCAATTTCTGTCGTATTAACAGGTCTGTTAACAGAACTCATTTTAACAAACTGAGCTTTTCAACGAACTGAATTAATAAAATTAAATACAGAACGAAACGGTCGATTCTAATTAACAAAAGAAGGTGTAGATAGTGCCAAAATAAAATTCTGCTTATCGGGAAAGAAATTTAGTACAAAATTTCATAAAAGAATTCCATCCTATTTGATAGTAACTACGTTACAAATAAACAAACGCCAAAAGGTGGAGTTAGAGCAGAATCTCGCTTTTATCTGACAATAATAAACTTCTAAACTTATCGACTGAAGACTAGTGTAGAGTTCGCAAAGGTCTATAAAAACAATAAGGAAGCATTTTTTCCCGATAAAATACTGTCCTTGTGTTAAATGCTTTAATAGTCGCAAAGCGAATATACAAACCTAAAATTATTATATTCTCAGATAATATATAGTATTATTATTAATATCTTTAATAAGCTTTCATAATTTACAAACAGCACTATTTTCTTAATTATAGTGTGCAGAGAAGTTTTGAAAACCGTACCAACAATTACATCAAACACCGCAAAAAGCAATCAGTTAAATATACGTATACTTTATATTCATACATAATATATAAACTATCGCATACCACTTATTCCTGTGTTTATTTTTCCTTATCATGCCAAACCAATTAAAAAACAGTAAAAATTAACCAAAAAGTGAAGAAAACATTTTCTTATACAATAAATTTAGTTTTTTCTTTAGAAAAAAGAAAAATATAAATTTGAAGGTCATCGCTTACGTCGTAGATGATAATAAACATACACACGCGAATCAGCGTTAGACTGCATGTCGCGATATTCCGACAATCAACAATTGAGTAGCATATTACGAACTTTAGGGAAAAAAAAATGGTTGCGATATGATAATAAAAGTCAAATAAAAAGAGAAAAAACTGGATAGGTCATCGAGAGTAGCCCTCCTTCCTATAAAAAATAAATACAATAATAAAGTATAAAAGAGATAAATGTAATTATGAAAACAGTGCCTACATTTATTTATCTATTAAATAAATAAAGCAATAAAATTAAAAGAGTAATTATTTAAAAATGAAACAACGATTTATTTGCTAACTTACTGACAGCTGTTCTTCAAACAAATTTAAAACATACAAGTTGAAATTTCAGTATAATATTCTTGTGTTAATATTTAAAATACAATAAAAGAAAAACAGCGCAGCGAGCATAATTGCTGAAATTTCAGATTTCCATCCGAAAAACAGAATAATCTGATTTCCTCCCGATAACAGTTCTGATATTTACCTAAGAAATATACCTTCTAATACATATTACGGGGGAGTGGGCTCCCGCTTTCGTCTGAAGTGAAAAGGCTTAAGAAAACTGTTTCATTCTTTTTAAATTCCTCCCCCCAAAAATTTTACTGTAAATGAATAAATAAGTAAACTAAAAACAAAAAAAAAACCTTTCCCTGCAACAAAGGAAATGTGTTCCCTCTATATTACAAACGTTTATTATATTTGTTAAATTTTGTTAACGTAAATTTTTTTGCCGTCAAAATATTCGCTAAAATAAATTCCTACAGATAAATTTAATAAATAACTAATGGAGTGGAACCAAATCAGAAAAGACAAAAACTCCTTTCTAAATTTGTTTAAGATGAAAACAAGCTACAGTTAAGACCATCCAAGTTCAAGGTAAGTTAAATTCATTCATGACGGCTTACTATATAAACTTGCTCACAAGACGGTTCTCGGCCACCACGTCAAGCTACTAAGATGTTACCTATTGGGAAGACAGTTCGCAGGACTCGTCGGGGGATCCTTATCAACTACCGGGGCGATAACCGCCCGGGTTTCCCAAGGGGGAGTCCTGCGTCGATTCTGTACACTGCATATACGAAAGACATGCCGTTGTCGGAAGGCGTCAAAACCGCTTTATACGCCGATGACACGGCATTTTATTACCAATCCCCAAATATGGATTACGCAGTCGAGAGACTCCAACGGCAGCTGCTGGATTTAGTGGAGCCGTGGTTTGATAGATGGAAAATCAGGGTCAACGGGGAAAGGTCCATGACCGTGCTATTACATAAAAGCGACGCGCTCCGGCCAGACAGCTGGAAATCTCAGGAGGGAAAAATACCTTTTGGACAAAAGTTAAGTATCTGAAAGTGGTCAAGCATAAACGGCTTACCTTAGGGGAACATGTAAAACAAGTGATCCAGTGAGCAAAAGTCGCCAGGGCTTCCCTATACTCATTACTTAACAGAGCCAGCCATATTTCGCTGGCTACTCAAATGTTCATATATTGACTCTACGTTTTTCCAATTCTGACGTACGTCTACCCGGCATGGGGGATTTTTTTGTGCTCCACGTTCCAGAAAAAGCTGTACGTTGTCCAAAACGTGGCGTTGCGAACGATTTTCGAAGCGCCGTGGCTCGTCAGAAACGCAACAATTCGCTACAACGCAGAAGTGCCGTGACCGAGCACAGCCAATCTCATTAATATCTTAATTAACTGTAGGATCCAAGAGAACCCTACATCGCAATGTATGAAGAAAAGGACTCATGCCACGTTAGATGAACCACCGTGAAAAGGCGGCATATCGGGTAAGGCAACAGCGTAATCTCAGAGATGATTGCGGGCCTTTAAAAGGTCATTAAAAAGAGATGTCCACGTAAAGTCTCATATTGTGCTTAAAGTTATCACAGTTTGTACACATATACGCTTTTTTTTTATGTTGTAATTTGAATACTTTGTATCTTTAATTTATTCAAATGAATATTCCAAGCAGTATTAATATTAATTATTTTTTTAATACTAAATTATTATATTTATTAACGATTAATAGTTTAAATTACCCCCATTGTAATATTCCATACGTATAAATACAGATAAAATGTATGCTCCGCGGAAGACCTCAATGGAAAACTGATAAAACGCTGCTACCTAGTCGAACCCTTTCTTCATTGTTTACTATTTTGTTAAATATCTTATAATTTTGTTAAAATATCTTTTAAAACCTTTACTCAAAATCTATTGACCTGATATTATATCAATCCCATCCTAATTAAAAATCATTATTACTATCGGAATTAAGTCCTACCTGACCAGTGTTTAGTAAAATATTTAAGTCGTCAACAAAGTAGTAAATCTAATATGAGTTTGCTGTAACCTTTATTGAAAATCCTCGGAACCTATGACTTTTAATTAATATATGTATATATATATATATATAATAAAATAAAGATTTTTTTTTAATAATATATATATTGTTAGGTTTTGGTTTTGTAAAATGTCTCTTAAATATTTATCCTACCTGACCAGTGTTTGCTGGTCGTATTGAGGTTTGGTATATCATTCCCGAAATAATATAGAAAATGCTACCTTGTATGTTTGTTTCAGCTATGTTTCAGGTGAACCAGCAAAATGGCGGTGGCCACGCAATCCCTCCCCCAAATCCTTCCAAAGGTCTTCAGAGAACGGACTGAGGGAAATTATGCTGGAAGTACAAAGCTCATGCACGTCAAGCCTCCGACGATCAGCCCCAGTCAATTATTTCTCATTGGTCTAAAGGATCGGAACGCAAATCCCAAATCCGTCCATAAACAAAGCACAAAAAATCTATAACCGCCACTAAATAAATAATGATCCGTCAGATAATAAAGAAAGATACAGCAGCAAGGGACATTTGTCCAGGTTCTGCAATTAGTAGGGAGATAAACTCCCGCTACCCTTTCCTTCCAAGCAACAAAATAGAAAAAAAGCTTGTTGTACAGTCTTATGTATTTCTGTGCATGTGAAGTAACATGAAATATATACACGAATATTGTATATATATATATATATATATACACATAGTACTCTATATTTTTATACACATATACACAGGTTGTCCGGGCTAAAGATATCCAAACGTAACAGTTTATATTAAGAGAACCAGTTAATATAATCTAATAAACAAAGCATCTCATCAAATTTTATTGTAGGATATAGTTAAGTTCAGTGTATGCACTTTTTGTAACTCGGCAGTCTAGACGATAATTTAATTCTTGCCAGATGTATAGCAAGCATCTGCGTTATTAGACCAACAAACCAAACGTAATTAGAACAATAACTTCCACAATTCTCTTTTTTTAAACGTCCAAACCTGGAACTTTTTTTGGTAAACGCAACTTTTATAAATCCTAAAGCAAAAAAATTCAAAGGAGTGATATCTGGAATCTAAATGGCTAAGCAGTTGGACCTCCTCGTCTGATCCGGGGAAAGTGTTGTTCAAGAACTTGATAATATCTCGATAAAGTGTGGAGGAGCACAATCTAACTGGAAACTGAAGCCTGCAGGAATCTGAGGAACAGCATAACATACTGAGGAAAACTGTTCAAGCATAACATACATCTCTGGAAGGTTTGAAGAGAAAAGAGAATGGATTCCCGTAATATTCTAATGCAGGAAATCACATAAAATCGTTGATAATATAGAAAAAACTTTTCGTCGATATAAAATCATTAATAAGTGGAGTACTTATAATAGGTAAAAATGCTTTTATTGCTTGAACGATTTTGTATGCAGTACAGACAACGATTTCTTAGAACTGCCCTTGAGTAATAACTAAGTACCTTGGGGTACTGCTTTTCCGCGATAGATTTTCTCCTACATCCAGCACTTCCTTTAAGAGTAATATTTATCAAACTTAAAACTGAATTAATCAATTCATTAATACATATGTACTGGGCGTGAAAATATATTATTTTTCACATACTTCGATTGAAGAAGGAAGTTCTTAATTTAACCAGTATGAATTTTTTTAAGTTTAAACCTTATTTAATACTAATTTCTCCGAATTCTATGATTCTTTTTATTTTGTTATGTTCTTTTGGTAGTCCCATTGTAATTTTTTTTCCCAAACAATTTAAATGAATTTAAAGAAATACGACGAAAAAATCTATTTTTGATTTTCTGCATATTCTTATTCTTTTTGTTTGTATCTAGTCGTTCCCTGTCATCATTTTTCGATAGAATACAACCAACCCATGGAATACATGTCCACAAACTGACCATCTACACGTAGTAAACAGGTGAAAGTGCTACGGGTTACGAAAATTAGCAAAATAAATAAAAATTACAGTAGTATTTCAAGATTTATCATATAACGGTTCACGAATAATATTACTTTAGTCACGGATATCTAAGTATGCATTTGTTATAAGAAGTATTACACTATAATTTTTTTTACATATGGGATGTTCTTTCTTAAGGTGAAGAACTATGTAACGTTTAATTTTTGACAACATCGTTTATAACTTTGGCAACTGAAAGAAATTTGATGATATCTGTATCATCAAAGAAACTGAGAAAGCGATCCTGGAAATTGAAAAAAAATTTACTTGACAAAAATTAGAATTAAACATGACGATCAAGAGGATTCTGATAGATCAACTCATCACCATCTTGGTATGTATCGAGTAAATTTACTCAATGCAAGCGACTTGTACGTCAATTATACTCACAATTTTCTAAAACACTAACAAAAATATTTAAAAAATTTGTACTATTCGTTTCATCATACTGTAAAAAATGATCTAAAGAAAAAACCTTCTACACACACACATATATATATATACATATGTGTGTGTGATATATATATATCGGTTATGGTTTCTGAGAAAAGTGTTTCCTAAACTCAGTCAAATTAACATATGAAATATAAAATCGCTCAAATTCCCTCAAGTGGAAATCTTTTTACGAAAAATTATATGGTTTTTAACGGAAGATAATTTTTATTATTTTCTCGATATAATGCTTAGTATTCAATCGCTCTAGCATAACCGACATGTAGCCTGATGTTAATGTGAAATTCAAAGAATTTTTAAACAGAGATTTTCAAAATTATTTGTAAACTGTCGAAAAATAAATAATATTTGTAAATTGTAGAAAATAATCCTTAATCTTTCTTATCAGAAGGCCTTATCAATGTCAATGTCTATTATATTGTTTCTTTTGAATACATAATTTTACTTCTATCAAAATAAAGGTTTCTCGCCTTTTAATTTCTTGCGGCTACTTTCAATATGGATAGCTGGTTTTCTTTTATTTGTGAAATCAATATCTATTTATATGTGAAATCAATATCTAAAAAAAAAAAATATTTTTATGTCTCTTCATTTGAAATTGGCTTAATCAACTAAATGTTTATTTATTCAAACACAGATAAATTGAAATAGACTAATACAATCTTAAAATAACATCTAACATTAAACGTATAAATTGTTTGAATTTTCTTAACTTTTAATTTTCAAAATATGTTGACAAACTTTTTCGCTCGTACGATGTTTGATTGTTCTGTTTGATCTTCAGTAAAATACGATTTTTCAAAACATTTATTTTATTTTTATTGGATTTATTTACATAAATATTTTTAAAATTCAATTCTCTACAAGTTTTGTTAATAACGTGTAGGAATTTATCAGTCATATAACAAAGTTATCGTATTGCGAACCTAAAAAACGGCTTTTGCAAGACAGACAACAAATTTCTCAGTTTTACTTCGGATATCATGAAAACTGAAAAGCTATTTTATTCAATTTTTCAGATCAAAAACCATAGTATACCATTAATTTCGCTCTTCAATTTAAGTCCTAAAAATGTCAGTTCCATTCGTTTCACCGGGAGAGCTGAATTCCGGGCGAAACCTTTTGCTAGCCGTAACTCGCTAACGAAGCGTTTCCAGCCTTATGTTTATATAAAATTTTTTTATTATTTTGATGAGAGGAATATGTCAGTATAGTATGTCGGGTTCCTCGTGAGACACTCTGTATTTAGCGATCCGATTTTGATAGTTAAAATTTGCTTCTGAGAGTAATTCTAACAAAACTGGAATTCATTTTCTAACTGTTCATCAACAGATGAAATTAGACAAGCAAGTTTTCATTAAATCATCTGATTGTTTTTATCAAGTTGAATAAGAGCTGGAGGAAAAGTCTTATATAAAAGAACATTAACATAAAAATCACTCGTTCCGTTGGAAGATGAATTTTAAATATACTCGACGGTACGAGATGTGACTATTAAATAACGAGACTAATGCTATAAAATATTTTATTTTAAATTTATACATATTATTTATTACCCACTTCAATATATACCCCTCGTCTATACCTACAACGCTCCATGCGAATCTTCTATTTTTGGAAACAGTGCTGGAAGTCTTCTTTCATGACGTGAGCGGCTTTTTTTCACAGCTTCAATGGTCTGAAATTTTATTCCTTTTAATGCAGATTTGACCTTGACGAACAGATAAAAGTCATATGGTAACAGGTCAGGCGAATAAGGCGGATAGTCTAACATTGGGATGTTATACCTGGGCTAGAAACCTCTTGTCGGACAATGCAGTGTGAGCCGGTGCGTTGTTTCAAACAAATCATGATTTGTTCTTCCACAATTCAGGTCATTTCTTTCTTATTTTTTCTGGGAGTTGAGCAAGGACCTCAAGATAGTAATGTTGATTAATAGTCTGACCTTCAGGAACCCAGTGAAGGTACACAATCCCATGAATATCGAGAAAAACAATTATCATCGCTTTGAATTTTGATTTGGTCATTCGACCTTTCTTAGTTCTTGGTGAAATCGGGGCCTTCCAATGCATGGAGTGACGCTTAGTTTCTGGGTATAAGTGAAAAACCAAGATTCATCACATGTTATCACTCTTTCCAAGAGGTTTGGGTCATTTTCAATGGCATTTAAAGTACCAGAACAAATATTCTCACAGCTTTTTTGTTCATAAAAAAATCTATGAGAATTTTAGCAACATTTTTCCACTTGCTACAGTTTCAGCAATCGCATAAATGTTAACCGACGGTCAGATCGGATCAGATTACCAATTTTTTTAATATTTTTATCCGTTTTGACTTCAAGATGATCTGGGAGAACATGACCTTTAACGTCTTTTCGGCCATTTTGGAAACGCTTAAACCACTCAAAAACCCGCGTTCTTATAAAAATTCATTGCCATATACTTTTTTATTTTTTTACTAAAAAATATGTTTCAGATAATTTCTAAGATAAGTTTCCAAGTTTCACATGGAATTTCACGACAGTCTTTGCTCTAATAAACCACTTATTTTTTCGCAAAAAAAAAAAAAAAACAGATGTTATCCAAACTAAGGCCACGGTCAGACTAATATGTCTACAGAAACTGGAGTGGCAACAATCGAAAGAGAAGGCTTCACGCGACACAGCTGCCGGTCTTACGAATTGGTGGATACGCAGCTCTGCTGTAGCAATATTAGTCTCGTTATTTAATAGCCACACCTCATACATTGTACATATTGATTAACAGATACAAAATATATATATATATTTTTTACACAAAAAAAAGGACTAAAGAGAAAATAAAAATATTCAATTTGATGCTCACGCAAAAAACGTGAAATTCATCTATTAGCTACGATTCTGCAGTGCTACTCGATATTCGGAAACCAATTCAGGTCCAGTAGACTATACGTGCTGAAGATCAAAACGACTTTATCCATAAAGTCGTTTTAATTTTCTTTTAAGGTAATGAGATTTGAATCGTACAACCGTTGTTAACCGCAATCAGATTTATACTGTAAATTTCGTCACAAGCTTATTTCGTTATAGAGAATATTCGTACAGAGATCTATTATGAATAAACAATTTTTTATTTTACTCAGAGGTTAAAAACCGAGGTCTAAAACGAACTTGAATTATTAAAATAAAATACAAAACGAATTGATCGTGGGATCTTTAGCCGGTAAATCAACCTACCTCTGAAAACAAAACATGAAAAAATGAACCCGGAAGTATTGAATTTGTTAAGAACTTACGAGTGAAATACGTAAGATTGCAGAAGATTCTTCTGATAGATTAGAAGAATATAGTGATTCAGAATAAATTATTTTCCTAACAATTTTATTAACAACTGTTTAATTACTTTGTATTTGCAGGATTATACAAGTATACAGATCTCTATATTGTACATTTCATTTTAATAAAAGTATTCATTGTATTTATACAATTCGTGTATTTAAGGGTAATCAATAAACAATTGAAACAACTGAAATAATCAACAAACAATTTTTTTCCTCCTAGATAGGTAAAATTGTACACTGTGTGACGTTCGATGCTCTTGTAATAAAAAAAAAAAAAAGATTTGTTGTCGATACAAAAAAGTAGTTTCTACTTATAAAATTAGTACCCTATTTACATCGCTCTAAGGTATATATCTAGCCGGGCTCCGTGGCCGAGTAGTAGCGTCTCGGTCTTTCATCGACCAGTGAGTAAACTACATGAATCTGACGAGTCGTTAGAAAGAATTCACAAGTTTTGACAGTACTGAAATTAGGCGTATATAGTCTTATTACAAGAATGCCCGAAAAAGGAGTGTATGTTTTTAAAGTGTATGTATTTATGTATGTTCCACCATAGCAACTCCAATTTTGACGTATGACCCCGCGTTGGAATCCTTACATTACGGGCAGTGTTAAAGGCTTTATACATTATATATACCGTATGTGATTGTTCATTTGTAACTAAAAATAAAAAAAAATTATATATATATAAGATTCTAAATGGATAATCGGTAGTATTTTCAATATCAATTTATATGTATCGAAAGCAGTTGTTTTAAGATCTGCTACGATACTCTGAATGAATTACGGTAGTAAAATTTATTCATTTATTTTATAATTAATACCGCTATTATGTTATTTATTGTCTATAGACAATTAAGAAAAAGTCTTAAGATTTTTTTGACAGACACTATGTTCAATCACGTAAGCATGTTCTTTTTTCTTGCTCTTATTCGTTGGTGTTAAGATTAACACCAACAAATAAGAAAATAAAAAAATAAATAAAAAATCATGTTATGATTTTTTGACGGGCAGTACATTCGATCATGTAAGCATGTTCTTTATTACGGTGTATGTATGTAATATATATGTATGTATGTATGTTTGTTCCATCGTAGTAGCTCAACGGTCGAAAGATTTAGATAATGACCTCGAGTTGGAATCCTTAAGTTTCTGAGAGTTCATAGGGTATATAAATATGTGTGTGTATATATATATGTATATTTATATAAATATATGTATTAGTTGAGATTTATCGGTTGAAGCCCAAACTCTAATGAATTAGATTACTTAACTGTGAACTTCATCACTGTGTGAGCTGGGTTTCAATTAAATGATTCAAATCAATTGAATGAATAAGATTAAAAAAGTAATAGAATTAAATATACGTTAAATAAAATAATATTATAAAATAAATTTAAAAAATTTCTGTTTAGTAATAGTAGGGCTTTCTGTGGGAACTGCATGCGAGGCTAGAGCGGCGAGGTGGTGCGAGCACCTCGTGCAAGGCTTAATTAACTGGTAACGGTAACAAGCGAGGTGCTCCTGGGGCGCTGTTTTGATAGCTGCAATGTGGTGTTCTTATAATAAATATCTCCGCAAACAATCGTCCGATTTAAAAAATTAAAATGGGGTATTTGTTAGAAGGTTAACGATAATTTTTACACGGATCAAGTAGGTCTCGATCTAATAGATAACGATTATTCGGGGATGCTGTTATATCTTCGCAATCAAACTTCCGATATTCAAAATTCAAACGGGGTATTTGCTAGTTAATATAAAATCACGATGGAACAAAGCAGAACAAAAAAGCGATGATTTTTTAACAATTTTTTTTTCGGTGTTTTTTAATTTCTAATATTTATCTCTTCTGTGACAATCTATTTTATACCTAACACATAATGTAAGGTCTTTTTTCGTTGATGATAAAAATAGTCGTTTATTTTCCAAACAAACGATATATATATATATATATATATACAAACAATGCTGATATAAAAGTATATTAAATAATATTAACAGTTAAAAATCCACCTTACCAGCACGCCCACAGAGACAAATCCCAGATCTTTCGGCTTACTTGAAAGCAATCATAAGGAGTTAACAGGTTGACCGCTATGAGACTCGTTTTCGAGTCTCAAGCAATGTGTGCTGATACGCTATGAGACCCGTTTTTGTGTCTCAGTCCATGCGCTATTTTAAAGCGCGAGAGTCATTTCTGGGTCTCATTGTTTGTGATCGAAACACACTATTCTGAAAGAAAAAATTGTAACACATCCAATGGTATATTTAGCTTTTATGTATGTTGATTTGTTCAAAAGTTATAAAGGTATTTCCTAAAATGATAAAATTAACCTGATTGTTATAAAAACAATGTATTTTTAAAAACAAAAACTATCTATATGTACCATATATTCGTTATTTAGGTTGGCA
>JAAAKQ030511290.1:0-19667 GCA_010016005.3 Zanna intricata
CTTCACTCTGGAGGTCCTGTCAGAGTGAGTAGTTCCTCCCTTGGGTTGAGTTATACTTAACTGTGGGTCCGACCCAAGGAGACGAAAAAAAAAAAAAAAAAGGTCCGTGCCACATACTGTATTCACTAAATTTGTTGGACTAGTCGAGCGTGACACCTAGGTATTTTATGAATCTGGCTTCCTCAATTTGGTTTATTTCAATCTTCAAGTCTAACCACTAAATCTTCCTTGAATAACGGATCTTGGATAACCAGGAGCATAGCATGATGGTCCCTAGCTATTTCTTCGCTGAGTACCTGCCAGTTACACAATGCTGGGTCCCATCTGCCATCTATAGTAGCCAAGTCTAGCACGGAAGTGTGCCTCGGGCCTCATAAGTAGGTGTTTCCTCATTTAAGCAGTAGTAGCCCATTGTTTACATAAAGTCTATCAGGACCTATCCCCTTCTGTTGGTGTAGTTACTGCCCGCACCAGTAGCCTTGAAATTGAAGTCTTCTACCAGGGTAATTTTCTTCGAAGCGCGGCGTATCAAGTCTTGTATTCTGCCAATGAAGTCTGTGTATTGTTGCATGTCACAGTTTGGTGACACAGTGCACCCACTATTATAACTTCCGCAATTTCAATAGCAACGAGTCCTTCGTCTCCCTGAAACAGTCTCCAAGGAAAGTTGCTGCTGATGTTTTAATTGACACGTCTCCCGAATTTTCGATGCACCATGTATTCCTGATGAGTTTGTTTGTTCTGGCAGTGAGTTTTTTTTTGGCTCGGTCGTGACTAGTATATCAATATTCCATTTCCTAACAACCTCATCCATCAGATCATGTGATAAGGTGCTGCGATTGGCGTTGGTCAGCATTAGTCTAAGCATTTTGGGTCGGTTGGCACCCCAAGCCTCCGGTGCTATAATTATATCTCCTTGTCTACTTTAAAGTGGACTGTACCACATGCAAAACAGGATTTACTTCGGTCAAGGCCCGGCAGTTTACAGCCTTATGTCCGACTGACCAACATCTAAAACACCTGTCGTCCTATATTGCTGGCATAACTCTACAAGATACCCATCTGATCTTGACTCTACCCAGATCGCATAATGAGTCAGCTATTTTAGCCGGCAGCAATAGTGTAGCAGTTCTTGTGCTACCAAACAACTCCCTCATGGTCATCCCACTGAATTTATCCGCATCAAGCTCAGTGATCCGCATCAAGGCGGCAACTATTTCTTCTGTTGTAGATAGCATATCTATGTCCTTTATAAGCACGCGTTTATACTTAATGCTTCCCGAGTAGGTAACCTTTACGCCTTCTACAGTTTCAGAGATCTTTTACTGAAGCTTGTCTGCTTCTTGACCGTCGCCCTTAACTCTAATGAGGACCTCACCAGTCTGACCTCTCCTGAAAGACAAAATCTCTGATAAGTCTCCAGCAACTCCACTCTTTACATATTTTAATAACTCAGCGTAACTTTTATTTTGCGCCTTAACAGCAACTGATTTTGTAGGGGGTTCTCGAGCAGAACTCCCTCTCTGAGTCGTATGTTCAAAGTAAACTTTAGTGTTCTGGAACGCCTGCCTGCATACTCTAGTAACTTCTTTGTAATGATTCGAACTTTATCGCCCGAGACCCTGAAAACCGGACTTTTAGACAGTTAAAAGATCTTAGCAATACCATTAATTAGATCTCCAAATAGTTTAAAATCATCTAGAGATGAATCAACTACCATTACACATATGGTCTTTTTATCCATTTCAACTTCATCGCCCATCGAGATTGTGGTCGTCGGGTTAAAGGCTAGCAGTTGTCCGGCCTTAAGCTTCTTGTCCTCCACCAATTGTAACACAGAAGGGATCTTCCTATGTACTCTTTTTACAAATTGTCCATCTGTTGCTGCTAAATCCAGTATTACTGCTGCATCTTCATTATCGATGTCGAGACAAAACGTATTAATTCTTCTGTAAATTTGTAGACATCTCTGGGCCATCTTCTTGAAATAAGATCAACCATCTCATCTGGTTCGACACCTTTATCCAAAAGTGTAATAATTCCCACATTATCAGAAATTGGGTCAGTCTGTGTGGACTACTCATTTGTAGTAACAATCATAGCTCTCGAGGCTAGGACACTTCTATACACTGTTATCTTATCAACTACTTCGCTTAACTCCATATTAAGCTGTTTAATCTCCCTCTTCGTATTTTTATCGATATGTCTTTGCAGTGTGCTTGCGATCTCACCCAATCTACTGATGAATAAGACTAGCTCACTGTCGGATTCCTGCTCTTCTGTACTGGGATGATAGTTCTGATGTACTTTTTCTTTTTCTTTTATTTTAAGGGCTGCATTATGTGCGCACCTCTACGGTAAGAAGTATTTCTTTAATCTTCTAAAATATTTTGTATTTTAAAAGTAACTAATGTAATAACTATTCAAATTAATTAATGCATCTATTATTAGGCGTATATCTTGGCAATGCAAAGTGTTCTTCACGCAGGAGAACGAAGCAATTAGTTTTAATATGTTTTAAATACATTGATAAAAAAGTAATAACCAGTAGATGGTCAACGTTTCTTAACAATAATCTGTATCAGAAAAAAAAAAATTATACTTTTGCAAATACGTGAAAGATGACAACACGATCTTAATAGCGTGCAAAGTAAGGCTTTAATAGAGGTAATACGTGAGTTAATTCCAGACTAACAAAACGGGTCATGTGCATGTGAAAATGATATAACCAAACAAAACTTCTCTCTTTCTCTAATTGAGATGATAATAAAATCTTTTTTGTTTCTTTTGATGTCGACTACCTATAACGAATAACTTTTACTGCGGCTCGTTTTTGCTTAATAATGGGATTAGTGGGAGATGATGATCTAGTCGATCGAGAACTGAAAACAGTTGGCTACGTGAGGGTTGGCAGACTTGGAATAATTTTATAGGGTTAGTCACGAAACAGACACTTAAAAACAACTAACGGATGTAAAAAAATTCAAATTCATCAACGACGAAGAATGGAAGTAAAGAGAGATCAGCCTTATGGTTACTGAAGTAAAGTCTAACATAGCCATTAGAAGTAAACTACTAACTAAACTACATATAGTTTCGTACGTAGAAATATAATCTCTTTTTCAATCATAAACATTTAATAAATTCCATTTAATTATGTTTATTTGGAGAAAGATGATGAACCATCTCAACTGAAAAATATTTCATTCATGATAAGAATCCATAAATAATGAACAAACAATAAAATTAACCACTGTTAAATCAACTTTTTTAATGGTAGGCTGTATAATATTTGTATTATGTAGCAGGTAACCTGTATGTTTTTTACTGTTTTATGTAGAAAAGTTAAAAGCTGTAGATTCAGCTGTGATTCAAGACTTTACCGCCTGTTACCATGGGACCATCGCGATGTGGTAAACTAGAACGAGGAAGAGTATAGCAGCAACAACGGCGATGTTAATTATTCATCCTAGAATGCAGTTCCAGCAGGGAAATATTACAAGAAATCTTCCCTTCAGCTGATGTAATCGCAAACAACATCAGAAAGAATATAATGGAAAAAGGATTATTAAAATAAGTATTTGCGAAATAGCCTCGTGAGTAGGTACAACAATACGGAAAGAATCCTCTGAATTCGACAGAATTATCGGCGTAAATTTTAGGATGTTTCAATCAAGAATCAGAAGGAAGTTATGAACAACATAACTCGCAGTAGATAAATATGGATGGAGAGTATGTAAAGAGAGGGTTTTACAACGAGAAGGTGAAGAAGCCAAAGTATAATGACAAATACCCGATAGAAAAAATTCTGAAAAGACGAAGTAATACTTTGTTCGTCAGATGGTTGGAGTATAATAAGAAGCAAGATCCCTAAATCGGCAAAAAACAAGGCTAACCTAGGTTAAAAATTATAATTTTCTAGGCAAAGAAGCAAGAATATAGCTTACAAGTAATCGACTTCGATCGGATAATATACGAGGAGGCCAAGAGAAACACAACGGATAGCCGTAGTTCTTTACTTCTCGATAACATCAGTTAGAAGTTCATTCCTATTGATACCAGACAAACAGTGGATTTAAGCTGTTGCTCGTACCAAATGGGTTGAGAACGGATGTCTCGATATAAATTTTAAATACCAGTACCGGAGAATGCACAACCATATTTAGTTATAGTATTTTAAGATTTGTCAAATATAAAATAATATAACAAAACACATCATGTGGGTCATCACAATGAGACTGATATTTTTTTATCAAGGAAAACGTACGATAAAATACGAAAATGAATTATTCTTGAAAACGCATCTTTTTGCAAATATTCCAGTAAGTCGAGCGTAACATAAAACATGTATACATAATCATTTTCTCTGGATATAATCTTTAAAACGTTTAAAGAAATTTACAATGAGCGTCGTGACACATATTGATCTGTAGTTACAGGCAAAGAGGGATACAAACAAATATAGATAGTGTATAATAGTAGAAAAGATAAGCAAAGCAGCTATTTCGAAGTCGTGAGTTCTAAGGTTCAAGTCCTAGTAAAGGTAAAAATTTTTATACGGATTATAATACTAGATCGTGGATACCGGTGATCTTCGGTGGTTAAATTTCAATTAACCACACTTCTCAGGAGTAGTCGACCTGAGATTGTATAAGACCACACATCATTTACATTCATACACATCATCCTCATTCATCCTCTGAAGTAATACCTTACGGTAGTTCCGGAGCCTAAACAGATAAAGAGAGAGTAGAAAAAATAAAGTAGATTAGAATATAATCTAACTGGATAGAATAATGTAACTGTTCACGAAGGTAAAACTAATATGGCACGATGGCAGACTGTGATTGGATTGTTGAGTTTGGGATAAACCATTCAATTGGTCTTATTGACGGTTGGCGTTACAAGAAAATCCCGAACTTAGGTCACTTCTTTTTATTTATTAATTTTTTTTTTTTTGGAGTTTTCGTAGGAGGAGGAAAAAGCTCTACCAGTCACTACCCGCCCGCACAGGTGGTAGTGTCGGGCTCTCACCGACTAAAAAACCCCTCCTCCATTCTCCTCCACCCCGAGACCGGACCCGCAATTAAGCATAACTCAGTCTCGAGGGGATACAAACGCGGACTAATATCTTCATCTTGCACACCACTGCTGCCAACTTAGCATCTCACCTCACCTGTAAGAAACAGGAACAGAACCAACCCATTTTCATTCTTCAATCACACGCCTAGAGGTACGGGAGTCCCCGTGCGTCATCATCGCCATCCATCCTCATGCGAGAAAGCATCGTGACTCAGCAGGAGGCTGTCCCTCCCCCTGGCTCCTCCGTGCCCGTGGCAGTACGAATACCCTCGGCCCCTGCCATGGAGGGAAGGAGTCCTCGTGTCCCATCACTTCACCCTCTCTCCACACACGGGAAACAAAGTGCAACTCCATAGAGGCTGTTCCCCCTCATGACTAACCGTCGTCCCTCAGGCTCGTCTTGCCCTATCAGCCAGGTCCTTTGCCGTTAATATCTCCTGTACCAGCGACTTGATGCTATCCCAGTTTCTCTGTTTCACGAGCATGTAGTCGATCAAAGTCTCCGGCACTAGATTAGTAACACCATACTTAATCCTATACCGCTCCGCTTTGTCACAGATGTTGAGTACATGGACGTTGTATCGTAAAGCCTTGTCTAGAGTGACTCCCAGATAGATTACAGCGTCAACGCGCTCAATGACAGTTCTGCAGTCACAAGTCGATTCAGCCAATGTGTCGTCTGCCTGCCACAACAATCATCCTAGATTTTACAGGTGTCAGTTCCAGACCAACAGAAAACATCCATTCCGTTATCTCTACAGTGCCGTGTTACCAAGATGTTCGATCTGGTCCTAAGAATAGCCACCGACCTTTGCTTACTTGCTACCATTAAACAACAGATATTTCAAATTCTCAACAGAATAACTTTAAATAAGCCATGTTTCAAATCTTATGACTTTCGTTCCGATTAAGTTCATTATTCTTAATCAAGCTTTTTTCTTTTATTGCACAGTATGCAATTTTTTACATAGTAATTTTTTTGGACAGTAATACGTACCAAATAAATTTTTCCCGATAAAATAAATTCATAAAATTTTGATAATTTAATTTTGAAACAAGTAAAACTATATTTCTTCTTCCAGTTTGTATGCAATTTGACTAAAAACTTAACATTAATTTATATGTTTGGATGGTACATTTCAGAGAATGGATGATGGTATCACTCTCTGCTCCATTCCTGTATATTATTTACAATATTTAACTGTATGTAGACCAATTTAGAAACAAATAATGGGGATGTAGATTGATCAGAAATCTTAGGCTGAAAAATAGTAACGCTCTAATATTATCTTAACATACTTGCTATCTTATCATCATGTTTTACAGTTTTATCGGGTAATAATACAAGGATTTTATCTGTTAGTGTGACATGAATTTTGATCCAACCAACGCATTTCAGCAGTCTAATATATTTCAGGTATTATATGTTACATTCTGAATATTGTTCTCTTGGGTACTGCAATAAATAATTTTCAACAGGATTATGAGAAATCACCAGGCGTAACAGATACATTTTACGATCATAACTCATACACTGGCGCATACGCAGTACTTCCTCTAAATATAATAATTATAAGAGGGAGAGAGAGAGAGAGAGAGTGAGAGTGAGAGAGAGAGAGAGCGAAAACAATGAGTATAACACAGCAATCTACCTAATTCTAATAAATCTAGACCTGCCCACAGCCAGCCATGTAAGCTACACATATGTAATTCTCAGCATAATTATGTTTCTTCCGAAGTTTCGATTCATGCCTCTTAAATTAAGTAATATTTAACAGTAAGTACATGTTTCTGATACTATTAATAGAAAAAAATTAGCTATACAAATGTAAATCTGTTCATTCATTCAGTTAAACGCAACAAGCTCTGAAACTGCAAATCAGATTTTGAGTAGGCTTTTTAATAACTTTAATTTTCCTTTAGAAATGCGAGGAAAGGAAAGGTTTTTCGTGTCTGGTTTTTAATAAAAGATTTGTGTGTAGTTTTGTTCTTCCATCGAGCGACTCCCCAGCTGGTTCGCCAAATATGGTAGATAAAAGATTTTCCAGAAAGGAAATAAAATAACCAGGATAGACCAAGTGAGGAATTGACTTATTATTTTTCAAACCATAAAAAAAGACAAGAAGAGATTATCTAGCTCTCCCAGTACGGTGGGGGGGGGGGTTTAAGAGTGGACTAAGAAACTGCGACTCTCATTGAGAAATTTCAATAACGAAGCATCGTAATAATTTTTTTTTGCCAGAAATCAGATCAAATGTTCTATTCAAAAGAAAAATGACTGGGTTTTGTTAGTAGGAGAGTCGGGATTAAACAACGTCCATACATTAGAAGAGAGTATGTCGATGCTTGGAAAACTTTGTAGGTGATCATAGAATCGTATATACCGTATATTGACTGTATACAATTAAAGATTTCATAATATTTTCCCTGTTTGCTGTTATTCCATACTACTAATCGAACTAGTGATCCATATTTTTGTTTAATATTAAATCAGTATTTTATATTTTATTTTTAGTTTAATATCTGAAGAAATACATGTATCTCATCGAAAATATAGCAGATATTGATCGTAAGTAAATGAGGAAATTCAAGTTTTAATTTAGCTGAATTTTTTTTTACACGAATAAAGATTTGGATTTCCGTTTTTTTATTTTATTTTATCATAATAAAGACAGAATTTACACATACTTTAACGAGGAAGAATTTTTTGTTTGTTTTTAAATGGATGAACGATGAAATAAATTCTTATATCCTGAATAAAAAACAAGAAACAATTATTAAAGTATACGATAGTAAGTGAAATATGAAAGTATACGATAGTAAGTGAAGAAAAGTGAAATATTAAAAAAGTTTGAAAAAAAACCGCAAAATTAATAAAAGAAAAAATCAAATGACTTGTAAAAAAAAAATTGTTAAACCTTTTTGGGTTTCGAACGAGAGACCAGCTTATTTAGAAGTATGCTTGCTAACCGCTGTACAAACTAGCCGGCCTATTTGATTCTGTATCCTAATACTTTGTGTCGCTAATATTTTTTCTTTCAGTCCAGAAGCCGTAGGCTGAAGTGGTTTTCAATCCTTCTTACTTTGCTTAAATTTTCACTGCACTCCATGGAGAATTTATAGATTTCGTTGCATATCCTTTACACAAAAACGGTTTGCTCAATAAATTTAAATATTTTATTTTCTATCATATTTATAGAAAAGTTCATCGTAGACACTTTTGATACATGAAAATAATATCTATTTGATGTACATAGTAGAATAAAGAATCATTCTAAAGTGAATAATAAACAGTTACATATTTTTTTTTATTTCGGATAGGCGAGTTTGGTTGCAACATTTTGTACAATTAGCTATTAACACAGAAGGCATTAAGATATTTTTTATATGAATACATACAACACAAAATATAGTTTTGTGCAACACATCATAGGTAATACCCGAGATAAAGCTGTAGAAAATCGAGAACAAGAAAATGTATAAAACATAGAAAAATTTGATAAAAAAATAGAAACGCTATGTGTTGTTACAAAACAAGAAGAGTTAAGACATGTACATTTACTGAGATAGGAAATTTTCGTTTTCATAAATCTACATAGAGAAGTGTGCCTATACATTAATCTAGAGACATGGTGTGCAGGCACTTATGTGCATTAGGCAAGTAAGGTATATAATTTCCAATCAATTTAAGACGTCTTGTATCGTATTTATAATGTTTATTATTGGAGCGTTTGATGATTCTTTGAAAAATTTTCATCTCTTATAGTTATTATTTTGAATTGTATGTATATGAAAGCCTGTCCACTTATCATCGACGTTTCAATTCCGGATTTTGAGACAGGACGGGTTATATTAATATTAATCCAGTACGTTATAAAGTTATACGTATATAAATTCATCCCTAGATGGTCATAAGAGTGTAAAATTGTATTCTGGTCTCGTGTCGTTAACGTTATTCTCAACCAAGTCAATAAGATCGGGACAGTTTTATCGATGTAAATCGATACGAAAAATATGGAAACATTTCCATTCCTCTAGAGAGGAATTCGAGCTGTATCGTGAAGGGATGGTGCATTGTTCTGCGTTCCCCGCTCCCTTATGGCAGTCAATCCTTCCCACGCTACGCTACACTACGTTTTGAAGACTCTTCGTCGGAATGGGAGGGTGAGCTACGTCAGCATACCGATATCAACCCTTTATCATCAAGATCATTTCTTAATGTCAAAGATATATTACGAAAATAATATATCATCCATTAAAAGTACGATGTATACACACTTCATTCGGGTATTGTATTTTATCATTCTACTGCAAAAAGTTTGATTATTTAAAATAGAAAGAAACCAGGCGAGTAAATGACCTTTAAAAGTTTTGCTCCTATTAATCATTTTATTTTTATCAAACTTCAACGGTTTATATTTTACATAAACTTTAAGTCATAATTTATCTACATATAACTGCAACCTACTTGGCTCGGGAACTACATACTTAGTAGCTTCTGCGCTGTCACCACCTCTTCAGAAGCATAGGAAATATGTTTAGGGACAAGCTCAAACCGATATGAAACGTTGTTTTAACTGTAAATTACAATTTTTTCTATTGTTTTAAGATTTAAAAAAAATAACCGAAACATCAAAACAAAAATTGTGATTAAAAGAAGAAACATTTAGAATAATTATAAAATTTAATTTTGGGAAATATCGTTGAAAAGATTATACATTCTTTTATAAGTGGAAAAAAAATTCCTTAGGGGTTATTCATTCATTTTTGAACCGGCAGATAGAGGGAAGGGTCCTAGTTCAAAAATCGGCATCTTGTGAATATTAATTTTTATGATACATATATATATATATATATATATTCATTGCGGTATAGGTTATTTATACAGGTTACTTAAATTTTAAATGACAAAAACTCGAGATTTTACAAAGTATCATAATATCACGTTCATGTTAAAGTCTTATGCTTTAGTTACGTCCGTTCACAAAACAATAAGAGAGAAAAGAATAGTTATTTTAAAGAGTTTTCTTATCGTCGGAAATGTCTCCGTTTTCCTTTGACAACGAATTATTCATGATATTGTTATAACTTGAAAATTTCAGGCTAGTAACAACTAGCTATGCTTACCTTTAATTAACATTTTAAGATCTGAAGCAGTTGTAACACGAGAGTGGAAGGGGGAAAAGTATTGTGTAACCTTCTTTTTAAAAAAAATCTGATGTGGACATCCCTTGAAATCTTGATCTTATGATGTAGGAAGATGACTTCCCTTGACGCCTATTAAATTACAAATACACATTTTTTGCTGCACTTCATTTAAACTGATTTCGTTCGAAAGTGAGACACGATCCTCCAATTCTTTAATAAATTGGATAGTTACACAATTGCATTATGGTGTACACCACATACATCACATTTTTTGTGGTATCCGTACCAGCAGCTTATAAATTATTTTGTTTCACTTGCACAAGTGGATATGTGGTGTTGGTGAGAACGTGTTGGATCCGTAACTATGCGCATATCGGTTTGAATCCGACTTCATATATATTTTTTAACTTTTTTTTTTAATATAAACATATCGATTTATTAATAACTACTGTAAAAATTTTTAAATTAAAATGAAAAGCACACATAAAATTTATTTCACTAATAACTTGTAATTTTTTCCTTTTTTTTTTTGTTTTATTGTTATGATTGAATTATAATTTATTGTAAATTTTTTTCTTAAATCTAGAGATTAATAATTATTAAAATATCAATATATTAAAAAAAAAAAAAAAAGCTAAAAAGATTTATGTACATGAAGTCGGATTCGAATCATGTACCTTCCCTATGTAACATCCAAATATTTCATTAATTAAAATTTCATTCTGGAGCTATTACAAATAAGTACCACTTATGATATATTAATCATTGAAAAGATCTCAATGAGGGCTTATTATTGTAGTTAAGAAAAAGTGCAAAATTCAATTTTTTTTGGATTTTGCACTTCAGTCCAGTAGATTGCAATATAAAGGGAAGGTGCACAACTAGATATTACAACAGACCTAAATCCAAAATTTTAACAGACTATGGCTAATCGTTTTTGAGTTATGTACACGTTACGTACGTACATACATACGAACAGACGTCACGCTGAAACTAGACAAAATGGATTCAGTGATGGTGAAAATGAATGTTTCCGTTGAAATCTGAAAATCAATATTTTTCGCGATCATAATACTTTCTTTACTTCGTAAAAGGAAGTAAAAACAGAAATAAATTTTAGAGACGGGGAATAAATTTTAAGAAACATTTTTCTAATATTCATAAATATATTTACAGGCTAAGTTTAACAAATCTGTTTAACTAAAATTTTCTCTAAAATTAGCACTCATTTCATTAAAGGAAAAGAAAAAATTCAAAGAAAGGTTTTTCTTTCATTTTAAGTTAGGGGGGGTCAATAATTTAAAATATTTCTTGACAAGTATACATATGAAGTTTAAAATTTTTCAAATAAAAAGATTTATGAAAATTATTTAAACTGAAAGGAGATAGAGCAAACCAACAAAAACATATATTTTAATTTTAAGAGCTGAGGGTTGGTTTTTAAAACATTTTTTTTTGGATTATTTATGTATAAATTTTGATAATAAACCTGCGTTTAATAAGGTTTTCTCTAAATTGCCTCTGAAGAAACTCGAAACTGATTTTTGGCGGTATTCCGTCACGTTCTTAAGGAATTTTGAAAAAAATTAATATCATCGTTCAATAACCCATTAGAAATATTTAAGATAAATTTAAAAAATATATTTGAGCCTGATGTGATAAAACCACGCAGTAGGAAAGAAAAAACAGCTTAACATCATGTACAAGGAATTAAATCTGTTTGCTGTGTAGAAACTCAGAGTTATCGTTGTCTAATAAACTGTTGATCTATAGAATTACCCTTACACTTATCTGGATGTACGGGATCCAGCTATGGAGTACGACGAGTAATAACAAATTGAGATAATTGAATGATTCCAAAATAAACTGGTGAAGATCACAATAGAAGCGCCGGGGTTTGTTAGGGGTAGAGAAATTCACGACTATCTAAAATTACCTTCTGTTTATGAAGAGATCCAAAAGATTATCTCGCGGTACAACCAGAGATTATAAGAACATGTAAATTATCTGACAATAAATCTACTGGACAACAGCGTTGACATCAGATGACTAAAATGTTTCCATTTGCTGGACTTGGCCGATATAACCAGAGGAGTGACTTGGAAAAGGAATATTTGAGTGAGGACACAGGATAACTCTTTCACTGAATAGCAAATGTCACTTTGATAGTCTATGAGTCACAGCTATTTCTATTTACAGACGAATATTTGTTTTATCTATTTTGTTGTTTTCATGTATTGATGACATTGTATTTATTTTTATATATTTTTTTCTTCTTGTGGTTTGTTTCTAGTACTACGTTAAGTACTGAAATTTACTGGACCATCTACAGAAGTGCTTTTCCTACATATGAGGTGTTGAACATTTGTATGCTTTAATGAGAGGTTTCGTCGGAGACTTCTTTTCACGTGATTATCATGATTGAAATTCAGGTATAGTATCCTGTGAGGTACTGATTGTAAATGCTAAAATGTAGACAAAAAAGATTTTTAGAAAATCAATTTGGTAAATCTTGAAATATCAGGCCAAAGCACTAAAGCGCATACGCATGGTTTTTTGGTCTAATTGAACTAGTTACCCTAAAACGTAAAGATCTAAAGAAAACCCGACACATTTTTAACATGATCATCACTATTCTTTCCCATTTATTCTATTTTAGCTACACTTGCCAAGAAAGTATTTATTCGTTTCATAAAATATATGTTTGAGTTAACTTTAATTCTATTAATTTAGAAGTAGTCAGAAGATGTGGCTTTTTTAATCAAAAAACACTTTTTTTTTGTTAAATTTATTTTTCTACTTCAGTCAGTTGTGTTGTATGTTTGATTAATATGTTATCAATTGATAACAGTTGTATATGTAATCCAAAGACTGTATTACTCTAGTGTAGTATGCAAATAATGAATATATATCTAACATAGTTTGATATGAATATAAATGAACGATCAGTATGTTAGGTTAATTACACTCAAGTGTGTGCATATAATTATATAAATTATAAAAAAAAAGTTTAAAATCTGTTTTAAACACATATTATTGTACATTAAATAATATGTATGTTACATGACATATAACAGCTTATGATACTCAATATACAATATATATAATAGACTCTTTTAATGCAATTTAATAAGAGTGATAAAAATGTCTTTCAGTCATTTGTGTCTACGAAAGATTAATTTTTGTTTATAATTGTGAAAAAATAAACGAAAACGTATAGTAAAGTTTTTAAAGACTCTTTGAGAATTCATTTTACTTTACAGACACTATTACCTACATACGTGCACGCACGCACGCGCTCGCACGCGCACACACACACACACACACACACAAATATATATATTTTTTTTTAACTTTATGGAGCCGAACAAGACACAGGCGGAGGCCATAGCGGGAAGACGGAGAGTGAAACCCATCAAGGTGATGGTTGATGGAGTACAAATACGGACCCAGCCCCAAGTGAAATATCTCGGGGTGTGGCTAGACAAGTCTGGCTCGTTCAGTCACCATCTCCAGTCAACGGACAGGAAAGTTGAACAAACTGTGAAAACACTTGGAAGATTGATGTCTCATCACTGTGGACCAAGGGCATCAAAAAAAGAAGCTTATGTTAGCAGGGGCTACATGCTGTATGCTGTGCCAGTTTAGGGGTGAGCATTACAACTGAAGAAGAATACCAAGTTGTTTCAGACTGCACAGAGAAGAGCTGAGCTGTTCATCATAGCAGGTTAACGTACGTTGTCCACCCTCGCGGTGGGAGTACTGTCGAGGACTCCTCCGACACTTGTTGGCGGAGCTACGCATGAGCATATATGAGGGCACATCAAAGGGCGATGCGAGGATGGCGCTTCAGGAAAGATGGTAACGTACGTGGGAGAACGCAAATGTGGGATGGTCCCGTAGAGGCTGAAGGTACAGCCTCCTGCTGAGTCACGGCGCGTCCCTGACTGTGGGGATGGGCGGCTGGGGTGATGAGGATGCAAGAGGACTCCTGAACCCCCGGCGCCAACAAGTACATGCACACATCCAGACACACAAAAAAAAATGTAGTGGGGGCAAAAAGAGAAAAGATCCGTACCAGCGGGGGGACAATTCCTCCCCGAGGCTGAGCAATGCTTAATTGTGGGTCCGGTTTCAGGGCGGCGGAGAGCAGTGAGGGAGGTTTAGTCAGTAGGGACAGGTAATACGCAATTAATTTAACATCTTTGTGGAACCTGCTTAGCCTGCGAAGTGGGCTAGCTTGGGATATTACAGTCTCGGGTTTCGAGTCCGACACTCCCCCATGCAGACTTCATGGGGAGTACGTAACTGGTATTACTTCGCAACTCATCAAATGAAAACGTTTATTTATTTAGAGATAGAACAATCCTAAATTTAAATACATGGTAGAGGAGGGGAATTTTAGTTTATGTACATTATATTTTAATATTTAAAATAATAATAAAACTTGAAGATAAAAACTTTTCTTTAACGATTTGTATTGAAAATAATCTAATACAAGCCTATGTATAAACTACAGATGTTGTTTCAGTTTGAATATACTTCGGTATCTTTCAATCATTCGCTTCACTTTTGTCTTTTATTTGATTCTTTCCGTCAGGTAAAAATTAATCGTGCATAAAGTTGAGTTCAAATGGAACCAAAAGGAACTATGCTTGTAACCAGTTGAGCGCGACAATATCAGTCCTACTACATCTACATGTACTACAAATAAAGATCGGCTTCTTGTAGCTTACTTATTTATTAAATATAACATTTCAATATTATTGTAAAAACAAAGAAAATAATGATAAAAAGTTATAAATTTGTAGAAACTATTAATTTCATATTTTATCTGCTATTATCTATGTAGGTGATTTAAAAATAACAAATAACAGCTTTGGGAATAGATTTAATCAATAACATTTATTTTTAATATTACATAAGTACAGTTGGAGATTAAAGTTTACTTTTGAAATATGTAAACTTTAAAAGTTGTAAATGTAAAAGTAAACTAATCATATAACGGTGAAAATTAGATTCTTATTATACATTGAAATATTTAACTCTTGTTTAGAGAAGTATAATAATGAAATATGTTGTATATTTCTTGTAACTATAATTAAAGATTATAATTACAATTATAGTTTTTATTAATTACAGTTAAGGATTATAATTACAGGTGTAACCATAATTAAACCGTCAACTTCAGAGAAAAAATTATGTAGAACGTAACGATTTATTAATGGAACTCACACACCGACAAAAAAAGGAATAAAGAAATCTAATGAGGACTTCTTTTAGAAGGTATTAGGAAATATTTCCAAAGGAATAATCTTAATATAGATGGTACAATTGTATCCCAAGGTCAGCTGTCATATTACACGGCTTCTGTTCTGTCGGGTGTGATGAAAATTAGCACATCTTATTGTAAACATTAACGGAACAAAGTAGATGCATTAATTGAACAAAGTAAAGATATTGAAATTTTCACTTGATCTTGTTATATTTAAAAATTGAACTAAGTGCTATTTATTTGTAGAAGCGGTAGAGCTTCTTGTGTTACTGTAATTAGATTACGAAATTAAATTTCTAGTAACTGGATACTATTAAACGATTTTTTATGACCTTCATAGCTCCAAGTAGCTATTAATTTACTGTCATTCATATATATTATTTACTAAAGAAGTAATTCCTGAGAATCTGAAATAACTTATCAGAAAGAGAGTTAAATAGAGCTATAAAAACTTATAAAATAGAGCTAGTACAAATTTATCTTGTACTACTATTTGTAATAAGTTTAAAAAAAAACCATGGCCAATGAAAATTAGCAATAATGTTGACATTAACATGGAATCTAAATCAAAATTGAGCCAGAAAATTAAATTGATGAATATTAGGGATGCTGATGAAGAATTTTGTATTTTAGCAGTTCAATAATCTCATGATTTAATTTTCCCACATATCCTGCTAATCACTCCGACGATGAGAACTGCTGGGTCTAATAAAATAACACTGATAAACATAATCTTTGTTTCCTAACATGCGATTTATGATTCTTATCTGTTTTTTGATGCTGAAAACGAATATGAACTCAGAATCTTTCTATCACCCACCATTTTTGAAAAATCTTCCAATTTTAATTAAAGGATTTTTTTCATTTTTCAATGTATAGTTAGGAATTTAAGCTCCTATATTGTATTTTGTTAGCTCATTTTTTATTGTTTAACTTTGTTAACATAATTTGTAAGCTATAAATAAACAACACCAGAAAAAGAATTAAATCATATCATAGTTACATATTATGACATCATATCTATTCAAGAGTGAGCCTTCATGGACAAAATTAATCATGTCTGTTCAGGTCAAAACATGTAGCTGAAAACACAGCTGTGTTGTTTGTATTAAGTATTGGATTTAGGAATGAATTAATTTCGTTCAGTCTTATTGTTGTTTTACGTTTGTTAACAGTGCAGTGTCATAATGCCTTGAAATTGTGTAAATGATGTGGATGTCGTTTGTTGTGTATGTGGTGAGCTTACCGTAAAATCAAATAGAAAAAATATTACACCTTTAATTGGAAAAGAATATCATTTCTACTTTCAGTGTAAAATAAGATAAGACATGGACTCTTCATATAGTATGCACTAATTGTTCTCTATATTCAAGAGGATAGCTGAAAGGTACACGGAAGGCTTTGCCATTTGGTGTACCTATGGTTTGGCGGGAATCAAAGGATTATGTAACTGATTGTTACTTTTGTTTAAGAAGTGTGTCTGAAATCTAAAAAAAATCTAAAAAATCTAAATATATTGTAAAATATCTTTTATTGCAATCTGCGATCAGGCTTGGATCTCACAGTGAAATTATTCCAGTTCTTGAACCACCTGTGAATGTATGTTTCGAAAGCGGCGATGAAGAATCACGCAATACTGAAGAAGACAACAATGATTTTGATTTTGTATTATCTTCCAATAAGCCACATCTTATATCACAAGGCGAATAAACGACTGGTTTTGGAATTTAAATTTATCAAAAAAATCAAGCTGAACTGTTAGGATCAAGACTGTAGTGTTGAAATTTATTTTTAAAAAATATAAAAATTCGGGAAGTACAACTTTCTCAGTACTTATCAAAAATAATTTGGTTTATTGCACAAATATTGATGAGCTTCTGTTGCACTTAAGACAAGTTCATAAACCTGAAAAACTGACGCCTTTTCATAGATTTGTCCAAGTATATTTTAAAAGTGGTTCTACTATACAACGGTGGTATATATTCGACACTAATCGCTTATAATATTAATTTTATTAATTTGAAAGAGACATTCGATGTGATGAAAGGCGTTCTTGAAAAAAAAAATGAATTATGAAAGACATAGCTGAAACATACTCGTACGTATGTGGTGATTTGAAAATTATAGCTATTTTGTTAGGCTACACTAAGTACATGTGTTTTCTTTGTGAGTAGCGTATCCCTACATAAACATTATGTTACCAGAGAGTGAAAGAACTAGACAATAGAAACTCCAAATTGGGGAAAAAATAGTTTTCATGAGCCCTTACTTGAACCCTTTTTTTTTCCTTAACCCAAAAATACATTTCTCCACTCGCATTTCGTTTTTTTCCTGGACAAAGTCGGAGATGTAAGTGACGAACACGGTCAACATTTCCACCAAGATATTTTGCTGTTGGAAAGCCGCTATAAAGGGAAATGGAATGCTAACATGCTATGTCTGCCTGTGGCTATTTTTAAAAGAAAACTATCAGCGAAATCATTCTAACTATATTTTCCTAAAAATTGTATTTACAGATCTGTAATGTACGCAAAAAAGCAATTCAAGAAATGGTATCACACTCAGAGGAACATTAAAAAAAATTTTTTGTCTATCTGTTTAATCGGTGCCTTCTCACCTTATCATATAGGATTCACAAACCAACATTAAATATATCAAAATGAAGACGGCAATTAAAGGTTTTACTGACATAGAAAATATCCCTAACCACTGACGAATTGTTAAAGAAACCAAAACCCAGAAACTGCAATTATCTTAATAATCGGAAGTAATTCCTATATATATTTTTATTAGAATCCTTTATATATTTTTAAAAGGTGTGAAATTTTACTTTTCTATTACTTTTACGATTAAACTTTATTAACGAAAATAGTGGTCAGACAATTACTGAAGTGGTTAGCGTGCTAGTTAATAAACCGTATGGTCATAAATTCGATTCCCGACAAGGGTCTGGTATCTTTCACGTATCGTTTCATCTACCGTATCTTCTTCGTTAAAATACGATCTTAAACATGACCGAACTCATAATAGGTAATTATGTTTATCTTTATTACATATATTGATGTTAATAATTATTTTTTCAAATTATATGCACAGATATGTATATATCTAACGGCGTTGACGAAAGCATTTGTAATTCATAAGATTATATTTATTATAACATATTGGGCTGTAAATAACTTTCATTATAATCAGAAGCATTATACATTAATTTATTATAAATGATTAAACAATATTTTGTTATTAACTACAAGTATCACATTACCAATGATTTTCCATTAATAACATCCGTTAGTTTATAGAAATGATAATTAGTATCGGAAATTACATTAGCTGTTAGCAATTAAAACAAAACATTAGGGTATCACGCAGTATAAAACATTACGCAGCGTATAAAAACAATTTATTTCATACAGTAATACTGTTTGCTTAAACATTGAACTAAAAATATCATTCTCTATATTAATCTAATGATATTTAAACAAATTTTTTGAGGTTAAAAAACGATTAAAATCCCGAAGAATAATTATGATTGGAAGATAAAATCCAAATTCGTATAAGCTAGAGTGATTTATGTACATGAAAGTAACGGACATTTTTAAGAAAAGAGGTAAGTAATCTGGATTTTTGTGTGTTTTAACCGAGATGAATTGTCGGTGGTCTGAAACATAAATCAACGCGGTGTATCGAAATATACAATCTCTGTATGAAACTGTATTTACTTTTCATATTAATATTCATTTCTAACTGTTTTTTCTAATAGAAACATTTAATCTCTGTACTTATTTCAGAGTATAATTCTATTTCATTTAATACAGGAAACAACTTAAAACTAGTTTGCACGGTTTAGCTATTACTGTTTGTATATATATATAAAACAAGACCGGTATAACAAACCTGAGGACGATTCTTACCTGTTAAGAATAAAGTAGTAGAAAGTATAATCATGGGAGAAATCCAGAAAGGAACTAAAAGGAACCTTTTTAGTAAAAGTAACAGGCCCGTTTAAAAATCGTCTTTTGTAATACTACACACCTAAACAGATATAGTTCCGTGAGGAGTTACCGGACTAGGGTAGGAAATTCATTTGAATACTAGATCGTGGATACCGGTGTTCTTTGGTGGTTGGGTTTCAATTAACCACACTTCTCAGCAGTGGTCG
>JAAAKQ030511312.1:0-13139 GCA_010016005.3 Zanna intricata
GAAGCTTTCATATGGTAGGGCTTTTAACTGGTCAGTCACAGTCTTTTGAATGTTCTCCAGAGTTCCAAAATTACATCCTTTTAAGACATGTTTCAATTTCGAGAAAAGGAAAAATCACAAGGACTCAAATAGGGGAGGGGGTTGAGGAACCGTAGGAATGCGTTTTGAGGTAAAAAATTACCTGATGGAAATGGCCATGTGACATAGGGTATTATCATGATGAAACATTCACTTATCTGCAATGTCTGGTCTCACACGAATCACTCTTTTCCTGAGCCTTTCAAGGACACCTTTGTAAAACTCTTGGTTGACAGTTTGTCTTGGAGGAACAAATTTTTTATCCACGATATTCCTGCTGTCAAAGAGCAAATCAGCATGGTTTTGATTTTTGATTTGCTCATTCGACATTTTTTTGGTCAAGGAGTGACGGAGTGTGCCACTCTTCACTTTGCCGTTTTGTTTCAGAATTGTACTCAAATATCCAGTATTCATCACTTGCGATCACACAATTGAAGAATTCGTGGTCATTTCAATCCTCTCAAGATCAACGCACATGTTTCTTTGATTGCCCTACTGTTCTGTTGTGAGGTTTTTTGGCACCAATTTCGCAACCTTTCACATGTCCAAATCGTCTGTCAAAATTTGAGTGCGGTGAAAGTATCTAAATCTAACTGTTCGCTCATTATCTTTATTGTTAAACGACAGTCTGATCTCACAAAACCCTAACATGCTCAATGTTTTTGTCAGATTTTGAAGTTGAAGGTCTCACTGAGCGACCTTCAATGTGTTCTTGGCCTTCCAAAAATGTTTTATGCTAGCAGAAAAAACTTGTACAAGAGTACACTGTAGTTTTGTTCAGTGTAGGGCACTGTAGGGAACAGTGGTCTACACAGGGCCAATGTTCCCCATAGGCCTGTTTCAACTTTTCAAAGGTCACACTTGCGGATTTACTAAGTTTAACACAAAACTTGATTGCACAACGTTGCTCTAAATTCTGATGCTCCATTTTCGTAACACACAACTTCACTGATGGCGCTGTTGAAAGTAATGTGTTGGCTGAACGGAGTTGAAACTCGTACTGAGGATGTGGAATAGATGAACAAAACGTTCTAGCACAGACCAGTAGACACATTGTTGCAAGATTGCTCACAGTGTTACCAATCTCATTACTTTCTCACACACCTTATATATTTGCTGGATTCCGTGCTATCTAACAGAAGTCAAAAAACTGACAAAAAGAATCTTTCAAAAATTTCCCACAAGGTTTTGAAACAATATGATGGAGGCTCATTTCAGAAGCGAGTAATAACCTTTATTGTGATTTGGTACCCGTACTTAGAACCTAAGAGTAATAAAAAAAATCTTGTCTGGGAACATTGTTCTTTTCCTATGGCAAAAAATTCAAAACTCTCATCTGTGGGAAAAAAGCGGATGATATTTGATATATGGAAGGTCTGTTTTTTATTCACTTCACATCTAAAAGTGAATTGTGAATAATGAAAATACTGTCAACTGCTCTTTTTCTTCAAAGATAAAACTCAAATCCAAAAGACGTAAAATTTGTAAAATAATTGCCTAATTCTAACTAAAATTGCCTAAAATAATGCTTGATCGTATATCGCCATTAAACAATCCTTTGCCTTCAAGAAGTCAGTTTTGAGCTGCTCAACTATCCACCGTATAGTCCTGAACTTGTTTCAAGTGATTTTCATCCTTTTAAGAAGAGCTGTGAAGGAGTCAATTTTGTTCTGATGAAGAGATCATGGAAGTGATGCAAAATTTGCTATGCACCAGACTGAAAAGTTTATCCCAAGAAGGCATTTAAAGATGGTGTAAGTGCATTAAAGTGAGAGGGAATTATATTGAAAAATAATAATATTTAATTTGTATAAAAGCAAATAAAGATCATTTTTTTTTTAAATTTCATTTTACTTTTAATTTTTTTTTTTGTATATACATATTATTTAGCTCTAATATGCAATCCTAACTTCTGATTAGTTCTTGATTACATCTTCATCTCTTAAATAAATGTCACAAGATATGGAATTACAATATCTTGCTTATTTAAGTTACTTACCTTTTTTATATTAATTTTTATAACAATTATTTAATCATTTAGCATTTTATTTGTTTTTTCCTTTGTGTTTTAACAGTTGTGCATATATCTCTACTTTGTAAGCATGGACATGTGGAAATTTTTACCGGGGTCATTCAATAATTAAACAGACAAACATTTTTAGTGCCATAAACACCTAATGCAGGCAATTGAAACTTTTGTAAGTGTTAGTCGGCAACCTTGCTAAGAATATTAATCAACTGTTTGATTAAAAGTTACATAAATATAAACTTTAAAGTTGTAGTTATAATTGATTGTCTACTCAAAGAAAGTACTTTTGAAGAACAGCATCCTGTGAACTGATTTTTACTTTCGAAAAGTATACAACTGTGAGATATACACTCTCGAGTGATCAAATAATACAGCAGTAGTTACATGAACTGTACAAGTTTTTACATGTAAGTAGAAAAGTTTAAAAGTGACTGCAAAATCATGACTGACAAGCACCGTTCTTGATGTCCGTAACAGTATCAACTTTGGCTTTAGATTCTTGTATTGATTTACTTATCCAAGAAGACCAATGACTTGCAGTTGAACAAATTGCTGAAAAATGTCAAGCAAGTGTTGGCACAATGCATTCCATCATTCAAAACTAACTGAACTACCGTAAGACATGTGTCCGTTGAGTTCCCAGAGAGCTTACCGTTCATCACAAAGCCAAGAGATTTTGCATTGAACTCAAAAATTGTTTCAGTAATGATGGTGGTGGATTTTTAGACAAGATCTGTGATCAGGTTCTTCATTCAAGGTTCAACTTCAATACATAATTTTGAGCCAGAGTACAAGTGTCAAAGCATTCATTGGAAACGTGCTGAATCGTCTGTCCATAAGAAATTCAAAATGCAACCATTGGCTGGTGAGGTTATGTTAACCATCTTTTGATGTGCTCGTGGTCTGATTTTCTGTGATTATTTGGAGGAGCAATGCATTATTAGCAGCCTATTCTACTCATCCAGTATTTGAAAAATGTTAGCCCTTATTGAAGAGGAAATGTCCAGAGTAGCAGAGGAAAGGTGTGTTTCTTCTTCAATGACAATGCTCAGCCTCATACAGCACAACTGATGCTGGAAATTTTGGCAAAGTGGATTGGGAGCTCCTACCTCAACCTCCTTATAGCCCTGACCTTGCTGCTTCAGATTTTTATCTGTTTGGTTTGATGACAGAAGCTTTGCGTGGTATCAAGTTGATGATAGTAAAGAGGTAAAGAAAAAAGCACAAAACTTGCTTTGTGATCAAGGTAAATAATTCTTTGCTAAAGACTTGTAAAAAGATGGACAAGTACAGAGAAGTTGGTGGGTATTATGCGGAAAACTAGACAAAAAAAATTGTATTTATTTAATGATTAATTTTTGCTGTACAGCTATTTATCAGTTTAATTATTGAATGCTCCTTGTTAAAAAAAAATTGAGAGATATGTTAACCATCTCACTTTCAGATATCAAAGTTGTTTATGTTTATTATTAATTTTTTTTTTTTTAATTTAAATTTCTATGAACAATCTTACCAGATGCAGATGAGATCTTTATAAAAAGACCAAACATACAGAAAAAGAAGGAAAAAGTGAGATAGTAATCCAGTGGCATTATTAATTTCTATAAATCATTATATTTTCCTAAAAATATTCATTTGCATTTTCGTTTTAAACTTAAGCTCATATTTTTACACAATTATTCCAGTTTTACACAGATTTTAAAATTGTATCCTTCTAAATACAGTGATAAGTGCTATTCTTTTTAAAATATGCACTTAATAGTGACTGGTTGTAGGTACAGCTAAATAAATTAAAAAAAAAAAAATATTGATTTAAAATTATAAATTTATCGTATTTATTTTAAATTGTGTTAAGTGATAGTACATTATTGTATGTTTTTCTTATAAATTATAATGCTAGAGTGTGGTTTTTGCTGAAATTTAGTTTATGGTATGCATTTATAAATTGGAAAAAGACAAAAAAAGATATGCGGGTATCTGTAGAATATCATTCATGATTATTTAAGGTAAATGAAATAGCATGCCAAAACATTTCTGTAATTGTGGGAAGTTATATGAAAATCGTTACTTTGTAATAATATATTATGATGTATATTTTTTGGTGGTTCTGCATAAATAGTAAATTTAAGATTTTATTTATTTTTTCTCAATTTCCTTGAATCTTTTGCTATTTTAAGGAAGAAAAAATTCCACGAAGTGTAATTATCATTGCATAGGCTTTGGTACATCACAATCTACAGTGCGTTGTTTAAAGTTATTTAAAGGGTAAAAAATCTACCGTTTCACATAGGGATTATCTAATGCTACTAATTTAAAAGAGAGTATTATTATTTGTGTATTATAACTAACAGCAATGTCGGGTTGATTTTAACATGACTACTGAATGATTGCAGTAAACAGTTTACATCAATGTTTGTGTTATTATTTTCATATCATTTTATTACCTTACAGCGATAGAGATAAATTCCTTCTAATAACAAATAGTTTTCTTTAGTAATAAATGGTCGCTTGTGCTTAATAATTACTAATTCACTGAAATTTTATTCAGTAACTAAATTTAGCTAAAATCTGAGTACAATTACATTTAGATGCCCAGAATGGATGGTAGTTAATCTCTCCAGTGTTACCTAAGATTTGCCTTATAAATTTTGGTATCATTGTTATATACATTAAAATTATTTTTTTTTTTTTTTTTAGGCTCTGACTTTACTAGGTTATGAACAACATAATATCCATCTCTTTGTAATTTATTGTTTCATTAATATGTATGATTACCTGTAAAATCCTTACTTCTCATTTTCTCAATTACATATTTCTTTAATTCAATTTATAAATTTTACATGAAAGCTTATATTCAATTTTGAATATATATTTGTTAAACAGTGACTGTTTTTATCATATCTAGTTTTAATTTTTTCACATTCAAATAATACTACTTATTATTTTTAAAACATTTTTTGTTTGAATTCGGTCTATTGCATTTTACCTAATAACTTTCACTGGCGTATTTATTATTTGAAAATATGTGTTTTTCATCAGATTCTGTTCAAATTTTGTTTTGTTAGATATTGAATTTTGAGAGATGGCAATGCAGTATGCAGTTGCTTGCATGTTCTAATTGAAAATGTAATTTGGTTATGTTAAGTAAAGTAACCTGTTGATTGCTTATTTTTGTTTTCCTTTGGCTATCATTTTTTAAGGAAATAGTCGAGCAAGTTGCAAAATGACTAAATTAATTTAATAGAATGATATATGAATGTTAATCTTCATTTTTTCACTAATAACCAGTAGAATGGATTTTGATTAGTAAAAGATTTTGATAAGACTGTGTTTTGGTAATTGTTTCTCATTCTAAAAAGAATGAAATCGCTTTATAAATGGTAAGAATTGTGTACTATGATGGTAATTTTTTTTATAAAAAAAACTCATCTCGGCTTGTAAGCTGATGGGTGTGATTTGAGCTAGAAGGAATGATGGGAAAAAAATTGCTCTGAATGTTTTAAGAGTAGTTTTGTAGTTACTCTTTGTTTGAAAATCATTGGGCTAAATTGACTGTTATGATTATAGATGGTTGTGCAGAAATTACTTAAAAAGATGGTAATTTTCTTTATCTGATCCACTAAAGGTAAAGAAAAAAAATATTGAAATTTTTTTAAAAAAACTATTGAAAAACTTATCAGTGTGATTGGAATGTGAAATATTTATGTGTAAGCCATATACATATGTACGAGGCGTGTTTTAAAAGTAAGTACAGTTTTGAAATTAAACAAAAAAACTAAGAGACTTTTCATAATTATTTTATTTTTACATGAAATCTTAATCTACTTTTCTACATAATTGCCTTCAATATTAAGGCACTTATCATACCGAACCACAAGCTGTTGTATTCCATTGTCATAAAAGTTTGCTGCCTGATTTAACAACCACTGCAACACGGCTGATTTTAGGCTATCGTCATACCAACAATTTTCGGTACTTTAACCTTTCACTAACAATTTTGTAAAAAACACTTCTTGAAACTAGAGGTAACTCCATTAATAATGAAGAAATCGTGAAGTGTCTGTTTTCTTTAATTTTTTCATCGACTTTTTACACCAAATCGTCAGTGATCACTGAAGGGTCGCCCACTACGTTCTTTGTCATGAATGTTTGTTCGGCGATTCTTGAAAGCTCTCTAACCCATTTCCGTATCATTCCATCACTCATAATGTTTTGTCCATAGACTTCACAAATCTGATGTTGAATTTCAACCAGTTTTTCACCTTTAGCTACACAGAAAACGAACAACAGGACATATTTCACAGTTGGCGACATTTTCAATTGGCAGAGGCATTTTAAATACGCAAAAGTTAATGGTTGATTTTGGCCGTAATGGCGTCTGTGGCTTGCCAACAGATGTAGTTACACAATTTGCATGTGCAAGACACCGACCACAGCGCTGCATCGACTTGATTTCAAAATGATACTTACTTGAAAAACACACCTTGTAAATTCTTAGCTGTGAGAGCTTTGTCGATTACTATTGGAAGATTTTTTAAAAATTATTAAGATCAATTCAGTAAATAAAGTGTTGTTTGCCTTTGAGTAGAAGGAAACTTTTAGCAGATGTTTGCCTTGAGTTCAGAAGGAAACTCAAAACCTCATAGGTGAAAGAAACACCTAAAAAGTAAGAAGTATGCGATTTATTTGTTTGTCTAACTTTTATTCTGATTCAGAATGTGGGAAATTTAATAAAGACTGAAATTTGAATAAATAAAGATTAGACTTGCAGAAATAAATTTTTAACTTGTTTATTGAAATTTTAAATTAATGGCAAAAACTTTTAGTTAGGATTATGTCACTCTTGCAGAATTTGTTGTAGAAATAGTTAAATAATAATATTCTTATCATAGTGAAAATATTGAAAATTACACAATTTATTATACAGCATTACTTATATTTTGTTGTGTTTGAACATTATTTTAGTAGTGAGAGCTAAGTTTTAATTACATTGATAGAGGATAAGGTATCTTCATTTGGATTATTTTTATGAAAGGAGAATGTGTTCAGTGGTTATATAGCAGTTTTTTTTTAACACAATTTCCAAAAGCTAAATTATGTGATCTGAGCTACATTTAATCACAGTAAAAATTTGTTTACTCTTTGAAAATTTGAAATTTTGTAAATTTTATGGATAGTTAGTACATAGTTCTTGTTAATATTGGAGTTATTACACAATACTAAAAGGAGAGCTAGAAAGTCTATAATTAAAATAAAAGAAAGCCTTTTGAAAATTTCTTGTTGACAGCCTAAATTCCACCAAAACTTATTCAAAAATTGGCACAACAGTTGGATAATTCCCATTTTGATGTTTAATTTCTAACATTCTGTTGAATGTAATTGGACTTAAAAAATTACAAAGGATAATTTAAATTTGGAAAATTATTTTCAATTAAAGAATTTAGAATGTTCATTATGTTCTGAAAATCATTTTTATAAAATAGTTTTTTGCTAATTTCTTGAAATGTAATATTTACAATTTTATTAAACTGTCCTAATAATTCTATTAAATAGCTTAAAGTAAAATTCTTGCACCTTTTTGGAATAGAAGGTTAATCGCCAATTATATAAATATTAATGCGTTGTCTATACATTAAATTCTTACCAAGAATCTGTTAATTTTTTTGTTTATCAAAAATATTTTTATATTGTTAATTGTGACACTATCCTAATTAATATTGATTTATAAAACAATACAACCAATTAAAAAAAAAGAACTTATCTATATTCATTCATATTCAGAAAGCTGAGTTCAGTATGTTTAAAAGAATTGAAATATTAATTTTTTGCAGAAGAAAATGATAAAATTTATTGCATTTTTTGTCATCACAGTTAATTTTAACTTTCTGGAGAACTTCAGTTTTGTATTAGAATTTTGCTCTGGTACAGATGTAATACAAATACAAAGTGGAAATTATGGTAGATATTACTTACTTTTAATGGTAGATAGATTAACATACTTTTAATTATTTGTATTTTAGAGGATACTGGAAAATTGATGATTATAATTTTGAATGTGTGGAGAATATTTAATTTAAAAAAAAAATAAATTATTTTATATTTTCTTTTATTATTTAAATGTATTGCAGTTACCTATTGAAGTAGTTGTTCATTGGGTATTTCTTTAGTTTTTGGTTTCTGTTAAGTAGACTTGATGTTTATTGTTATGTTTGTTTTAGTGATGCTATAGTGTTATCCGTAGAAAATTATGTGTTATTGGTGGGTGAATTTCTATTGTTGCTTATAAGTGTCTTTTGTATAAAGTTTATTATTTAAGATTACAGTACCTGGTTTTATATTTTAATGTTTGTTTTTGATTTTTTTTTGTAGTATACATGTACTATAGTTTTATTTCTAAACTTTTCTGTTTATTTATAACATTAAATTTCTTGTATCTTGTGATAAAAGTTGAAAAATGGATTGGTTTTTTTACCCTCATCCTGATTTTAATTGGTTTTTTACTTTTCCTTGTTTTATAATATCTGATAGTGGTATTTTTCTTCCATTTTTTCTTCATTTAATAAATTTTACCATATCCTCTGCAATATATTATAGAAGTCTGTGGAATATGATCAGTTACTCTGTACAGAATATATGTTTGTTACGACTCGTCTAGAATTTTTTCTATAATTTTTTAAGTTTACAATCATAAAAAAACTCTGAAAGGTCAAACAGTAACAGATGTTGTTATTAAGAAACCTCCTTCATTTTCATGATGCTCTTAGTTGCAAAAGACCAACCTGTAGAAATCTTGGAATTGGGAATTCTTATCCAGACAATGTTACCTATTCCTCACTCTTAGTCAAGATGTTTTACTAAAAATGTGATTTTCCAAGTTTGCTAAACCTCGCGATTTCCAGATATAGCTTTCGGTGATCTTTTATTATTCTCTAAATTGAAGTTGTCATTTAAATGGCCATGATTAACAGTTGAGATGTCGTGACAAAATGTTAATATAACTATGCTGTTCGGAAGCAAGACTGAAATCTATTGAATCATGGGTAGAGTACTAGACTAAGTGTGCTGGTCACAAGAATAATTTTTTGAAAGAGATAAGAACTGTAACTAATTATATGATATATTAGTTTTGTTGCTCTAAAGTTTTATATATTTTTTTATCTATCTGATGAGATTTATGTGAAAGAAAAAGAAAGCAAGACAACATTCAATATGACAAATTGAACTAGAAATTTTGAATGTTTAATTGTCCATGCAGTTGTCTAATGTATAAGAAACAACAAATTTTATGACACTGATCTCAAAATACTGTGAATTTCTATTTTTTCCATATTTACACATTTTTTTTGGTATTAGTAATTTGTTATATATCTGTTGATGGAAGGAAGGATAACTAACTAAACTTATGATATTTTAATATGCGAGTGTTTTACAATAAATTACATTTTCTTCATATACCGTTCATATACAATTGTATAAGTAGGTTTCTATAGGTATTTTCTTCTTTAAAAAATTGTATTATGTATTTATTGAAGGTATTTTTATTAAGTATTCTGTTGCAATCCTCCTCCAGTTAATATTTTATTTATTTATAAACAGGTGTAGTATAATATATAGTTTGGTTTATTTTTATCTGTGACAGTCAGAGATGATATTAGTGTGAATGTATAAATTTTGTAATTAAATAAAGTTAATTGTTAATCTATTTTGGTTGCCTACTTTTATGAAAGTTAATATTTTTAAGTTGAATGTATAAAACAAGTAAAAAAATTGTTATTGATTAAAACAGCATTAAAATTGATGAAAATGATATGCTGTAATTATATCTGTTTTGAAAGAGTTGCATAAATGTTTGAAAAACCTTTGGTACAATTGTTAAATTAGACTGTCCGGCATCTTTGTATTGGAATTTTCTTCAGATTGTTCCCAGTTATTCATTGTGAACTCACCTTTTATCAATTATTAAAGCAAGATTAATTTTTTGAATACTGAGGGGATATTTTACTATTTGTGAAAAAAAAATCTTTTCAACTGCATTTTTCATTATTTTTTAGTGGTCTTATTATTTCACTGCTTGGAGGATAATTTTTTAAATTCAATAATCTCCCATCTAAATTTTGAGTTTTCATAACACATTTTTTTTCAATTTAAAAAAGTTTAGAAATAAATTGGATTGTACATGAATTGTGTTATCATTGTTTATTCTTTTTATGAAAACACCCGTCACTATTGAGTAAGTTTGCATGCTATTATTATTATTATTAGTATTTTTAAAATGTATTTTTTAAAATTAAGTATTACTTCTGTAGAATGCGTAAAGTAGTTTTGCGTTAATCAGGAAATGGCTAGATCTTTGTAAAAAAATATATCTTTTAGATTCAAAAGAAAGAGAGTGCTAGTGCTTTTTTTTTAAGTGTTACTTTTACGCTTAAGATATAATGAACTGTATTTTTTTCTGTGTTAGAAGCAATAGATTTTTGTGTAGTGTTTGTTGAATGCTAAGCAATCTCTTATTTATAATTTGATATTTAGTTGCGTATTTTGTTGTATTTTAAATTTTTATTAGTAACTTGTTTTTTTTTTTTAAACAGTTGTAAAGGTGCAGCATCTGAAGAGTTTTACTTTTAATTGAAGTATTATTATTTCACTGCAAAAAACTGCTCTTTCATTAGGCAGTCTTCACAAACTTTGAGAGCTGTCTGTGAAAGCGTGATGTAACATTTTTTGAATGGTGTTTAACTATTAAAAATTTGTTCCATTTGATGTATGCTGCATTTATAATTTTTAAATTGTTTTATTTTTGAAAATTAGTATTATTTTGATCACATGCGGTAATTATATGACATTACTGATTAATTTGTAAATATTTATTACAAGTATAGTCAGTTGTTTTTAAAATATTAATAATACATTGCTTATTTTGCTTTTAAAAAATTTATTTTGTTATAAAATATATTTTATGTGACATGTAAAAGATATTTCAAGGATTATAAGTAACATAAATATTGCATAAGATAATATTGTGGTTGGCTTTAAAGCAGATTTAAAAAAAAGTCTGTATGGTTATTACCTTTTCAATCAGTAAATTATTTTTCTGTATTTAGCATTGTATTGTTATTTATTTTACTGATGTTAACAAATTATTTCAGCCTTTATATTTAATACGTTTTTTTTTTGTTTAATTTTATTTTGCTTTTGTTTCTGTTTTTTGTCTAAAAACAACAACCATATCTTTCTCTTTCATATTGAGAAATATGTCTGAAACTCAGAGTTGCAATAGTTTTTGAATTATTATTTTTTAGCTTTTTAAATTCATTTTATAAAACAGCACTTGCAGATTTATAAAATATTAACGCTTAAGATTTTTCTGACTTGACAGTGTACGAATTGCTGTTTAGTATTTGTCTACGGTGTTTGCTTTTTATTTATTTACCCGGCGATTTATGTACTACAATGTATTACTGTTTTAATTATAATTGAATAGGGTCTTTTCTGAGTACCTTATTATTATTTTAATTATAATTTTTGTGTTATTTTCTATTATCCTAACTTAACCAAACATATTTATTGTGTACTAGTTGATTCTGTACGAGACATTTAAATCTTGACATTAGTTTAATTGATGTTTTTAAATTGTAAATTTTGTGACAGTTTTCTTCAATTCGTTCATATATTTTTAACTTATTCATTGTGTATATGGAAAAATAAAATTTTGTCTCGCCACTGTTTTAATGAACGTAACAGATACTTGATTGATTATTCATCGATTGAACAATAAGTTTTTATTATTAGCTTGTAGATTTGAACTTTTTTCTTGCTAAGTGATAGGATTTATGTTGTAATTTGTCAAACATTTTGGCTTTAATAAATATTTACATGTAGTGGCCTAGTATTGAAGATGTCTTTTATTTAATGAATTTTGATTTGTATTCCACCAAACACAAATTTACTTTAGATTATTTACTTTATTATATCTATTTCCTTTAGTTTCTTTACTTTTGCAGTACCTTCAGTTGAGTTAGTTTTACTGCATTAAATGAATTTCCTCTATCACCTTTTGTTACTTGTTAAGGGACTTCCATCATAGTTTTTCCATCTATCTTTACTTATTTACTCTATAAAATCTTCTGATAAATCTTCCACAACCATACTGTTTTCTAGTCTTCTGCATATTTCTCTTTAATCTGGATATTTTTATACTTGATGGTATTTTTCTAGTTTCTGTTTCTTTATTTTTATTTAAATTTAAATTTCTGTTTCTGCTTATGCACATTATGTGAAAATCTAATCTTAGGTATTGGTTATTGGGGCTTAATGGTTGCTTTAATGCCACCAAATATAGGGATTTGCCTGCCCAATTTGCACATTTCACAAATAGTATTATTTATTTTGTGGAGTTTAGTTTTAATAATTTTATTACTTCCTAATAATATATTCAGTTTTTATGCTCAGAAATGCTGTATTGTTTATCTGTAATAATTGTTAAGCATTTAAATTTAATTAGTTCTAAAGTGTAGTTTTGAAATGTGTTTTTTTTTTTTTTTTGTATAATAGGACCGTTCCACAGAATTTCCTTTATCTGTTCTCATGCAAAAAAAAAAAAAATTTATTTTAAATGCAATAATATTTGTTTATTTGTGATGCTTGATATTCTGAATTCAATTTTGCTGTTGTGTAATATTTTGTTAACCTAATTCAGTCCTCATCCTTTTGAGTATAGCTTTGTGATTTCACATTCTGTGACAATAATAACTTAAATTTTTTATCAATAAAATTACATTTTACATATATTGCAATCGTTGGACATAATGCTTATCTAACATTTACACAAGTAATTAGATCATTTGATTAGATGTTTCCTTGTAATGAAAAAAAAAAGTGATAAAATTTGGTTTATTCATAACCCACTTACATAATGTATGTCAGTTGAAGCATAACTCATAACTTGTTTGCGTGAAAGGTAGTAAGCCTTTTATATAATATATAATTGAAGATTAATATATTGCATAACGTTTTTACTAATATATATATATAT
>JAAAKQ030511323.1:3439-19665 GCA_010016005.3 Zanna intricata
TTAATAATATAGTTTTGGATAAAAAGTTAGCAACACATCATATGTATAAAGTTGTGCAACCCATAACTTAAAAATACTCATAGTATTTAGTTATTTAGTGATCAGTAGTTTGTCTTACTGTGATGAACATAAATTATATTACAAAATCACCATTCTTTCATAGTAAATCATTTCTTGAAGATTCAATTCATTCAAAATATTCATAAGGTTTTCCAAAAACATTTTCTAAACATCACACACACACACACACACACACACAGAGTGTATACTAAATTATGGTATACATATGATAAAATGATACTTATGAAAACATCAACTAATAATTGATCATAAAAATTTTAAATACGAGTGTCATATTTTATTTTAACACAAGCACTATCATTTTGTATCTTGTTGAGAGATGGGGTACAATGAGGGCCAATCTCTTAATGAATACATTTTTTTTTATGGACTCAGGGTTTAAAGATTCTTCGACATATTTAATTTTCTTTAAGGAACATTTTAAAGATATTTTGAAAGAAACTTTTCAGAAAAACATTTAACATTTACAAAGAAAATTTAAACAAAGTATTTTATACATCATTAGTTATTTTAATAATAATAATAATAATAACTACTTATAAAAGTATAAATTAGGTTATAGATGTTTCATATCGTAAAGAATTTATTTTTATGCTTTTAATATTCAAAATTAAACTATGAGAAATAATCGTATTATCCTTTACAGATATGTTATTATTGATAATTGTCACAAATACAACTTGTACTGAGTTTACTAACAAATAGTAAATGTATGTCACCACAAAAAGTTTATATATATATATATATCCAATAACAAACAAAATAATTTTTAATGGGCTACACAACATTATGGACATGTTCATATATATATATATATATATATATATATATATATACACACACACACAAAAAAATATTTAAACATTAATACTTTACAATCCATTAGTGGTAATTACAATTTTTTTTTATGATGTAATAGTAGTTCTATGCACAGAACTGGTGGAACCAGCAGTCATGATTACATTATGTTGGAACAGTTTGCAGATAGGTCAAAGAGAGCAATAACATCTAGTGGCATTACTATGGTAATTTCTGGTGAAAGAGTCCTTAAACTAAACTAATAAATTTATAAAATTACATAAATAAAACAAAATGAAGAAAATATATTATCGAGAGGAAATACGTATGAATTTACAATTTTTTATGAAAAAAAAAAAAATTAAATAACAGTGTAATGAATATATAGCTAATTAAAATTTCTCTTCTCTATAGCAATTTAATTACTTAATTAAACGTAACGGTTATAACAAGTAATTATGAACAAAATAAAAAAAAAAATTTTTTATTACAATTAGGTTTGTGTCACTTATAACAGTCATTATTTAAGATATTTTATTTATTATTCAAAAGGTTTCCTCTGCTTATATGCTGAAATACCATATAAGACAAAATAATATATATAACATAAAACAAAACAAAAAAGAAAACAATAAAACTAATATACCAATACTAATTAATAAATTACATTTTATTATTTATTTAACATAAAAATGAGACTTTTATACAGTAAATTATTATTATTATTATTTATATTACAAAATAACAGAAATAAACTATGCATTATTTGTTTCAAACTAAATGAAATGTTTAATTGAAACTATACTCACTAATTACAAAATGGTAACTTATAATTACAAATTACTTTAATCAATTTTTCATTTTTAAGTAAACGAAAATACTTATAATATAATTTTTTTTTAACTAGACACAATTATACTATACTATGAGAAATTTAAAATTTTTTAATTTTATTTTAAATTATTAAAAATACACCACAAATCATAATATTTTATAGATTACAACTTAAATGTTACTTATTTGGTATTTCAGAAATAATTTTTTTTTGTATTAATTCTTAAGTTTCATTAAATAATAAAATTTCAAACTGAAAAAAAATACCATTAAAAAAAACATGGAGGTGGAAATATATGTCAGTGTTTTGCTAACGGTGAAGAATTGTTAGTTTACAAATATAAGAAAACATGTTAAAAGAAGATTAAGCCATCATGAATAACAACACAACATTAAGTTCTATATCCGTTTTGAGTTAGTTTCTACTTTTGCAGTTGTAAAAAACATAATAACAAAATACTGTTATTAGTTAAAAAACTATCGCTCTTTTATTTTTCAACATTTTGAGGTACCGAATGTTCAAAAGCAGTAAAATTTTGTTTATGTAATTGAGTAACAACAGATATATGAAAGTCATCTAATACTATGGAAAAAAACTTTCCAATACTTGTTGGACTATTAAAAAATATCCTATTTCTTAACATCTTACACGAAAAAATAATCTCTATATGAAAAAAACACAAAGTTTAGTGACATACTATTAGAAAAATTGCTTGGATATTACATTATAAAGTACATAATTTTTGGAAGTATAAATGATTTTAAATGTCCAATAAAATTAAAAATTTGACTACACAATTGTTTAAATCTCTACATTTTTAATTATATTTTTTAATACTATTAACCATGATTTGTAATTAAACTTCTAAAAAAATTCTGGCTGGGTAGCTGTAATTATATATTATTTCTTAATTAAGATATATGGGTAAAATGAATTTTTAACTTTATTCTGTAAATAAATTAAATTTAAAGCAAAAAAATTGCCAGATATTTATTAATTGATTTCACTTATGGTTTTATAAGGAACTGGTAATAAATCAATTTTTTTTGAACAGGATTTATTAGATAAAGGGTATTTGATATTAAATTCTTGAAAAATTATACGTAATTCATTATAAATAATGAATAAGTTATACCTTCTTTTTACGGAAAAATCACAACTTTTTCTTGGATGAAATAAGATGATGTCTTACAATATTTTAAATTTCTTTTATTTATCTAATTTGTAATCTTTTAACTTGAATATAATATTTATTTAATAAATAATTCAGTATTTATTAAAATCAGATCACAATATGGATCATACTGACTGAATGCATAATGCTTACTTACAATGAAAAACTAATATTAAATTCTAATGTAATAAAAAACAAAACTACATTTAAATGTTTTCACTAGATAATTTAATTTATAAAACAATATTTATAGGTTTTTATATTAAATAATAATACTTAGTGATTTTCCAGTAAAGAATGAAGTGTAATTTTACAAATGGACAGCTGTTTCTCCTAGTCATTATATGTTGGATCAGTACTGTAACTGTTTATAATAGTCAACATTCTACTAGTAATAGTATCTACGGTTGAAACAGTTAACCTTAAGAAAACAACAAGATAATAAGGTAATTGTAAACAAAAAAAAAAAAAAATAATAATAATAAATTTTAAAGTAAATAATATTTTATCACAAAAAAAGTATTTAAATTATAAATTAATAATCGTAGACTGGTTCAAGACTTATTAACAAATTAACTTTTAAAATTACTATTTACATATTTTACTCTGCAATTATTTATAATTTATTCTAATAAAATTAGAATTTTTGAAACATAATTCAATTTTTAATTGAATTAAAATGCTTCTCTCTCTTTTCTTTCTTCACAAAAAAATAGCTAATTCATAATGTCAATTTTCTTTTATGTTAAAATATACATATTGTTGAAACACGAGCTTGGTTTAAAACAGAATTGTACTTCACATTTTTTTTCATGTTAATAGTAAAAATTATGCACAATTATAAATTGCAGAAATGGTGGTTAATTTAAAATAAATTCCATACTACTCATAAATAAATGAGAACATAATGGTGAAAAAAGATTATATGTAGTATAGTGGAATTTAAATCATATGACAGTGACAAGTGACCTAGTTTACCCTCTACTTTTGAAAAGTTTACAGGTCATAAAATGCTTATGCATATATAATAATTAATTCCTGGCATTGTGCCATCTGTTTTTTATTGAAAAACAACATAAACCGACTGTCAAGATACTTGTAACTTAATTTTAATTGAAATATGTTATAACTGATGCGACCAAAATTCTTAATTTTACAGACAGTTCACCACTCAAGTGTGTAGAAGGTAATGATTTGTCTTTAGAGGAAGATATAAACAAACCTATCTTAGAAATACAGTTTCTAAATTATTTATGTGAATTTCACCACATAACATCACAAGGAAGTCATGTGGTAAATTTTTTTTTAAAAATCAGTATTTTTCCAACATCCAAATTTTTTGGGACACTTAGTCCAGTCAATTGCAATCAAAAGGGGAGGCCCAAAACTAGATGTTATAACAGTCCTAAATTCAAAATCCTATGGCTAATCTTTTTTGAGTTATGCGAGATATATTAGTATGTAAGTACAGACATCACACTGAAACTAGGCAAAATAGATGGTCAAAATGCTTTATTTCTGTTAAAATCAGATTTTTTTTTGCAATCACAATAGTTCCTTACTTTGTACAAGGAATAAAAAGGTAAAAAAAAAAAAAATCCAAAATTAAATGAGATCTTATCAAAATTGTCAATTATTATGAGAAGGAGATGTGAGCTTATTACCTTAGCTGTAAGCTAAGGGACAGACCAGAAAAAGAAAACCATATAGATGTTGAAAAAAATTAAGTACATCTAGATTTAATTCCAACTGAACTACACAGAATTACAAGAAAGTGTACAAACATTAAACTATGATGACTGGAGAATTAAGAGCCTGATTTGATGAATCGAGTATTAGGTTATCTAGATTATAGGGATGTGTAGAAGGTAAAACTTGTACAGGAACAAAATTAAGGATATATGACATTGTAAAAAAGCACAGACTAATAAAAGAATACAACTGAACAAGAAATACTCACAAATAACATGAAACCAGTCAACTGACAATGACAACAAAAAAGAAGATAAAATAATAAAAGTTGACCATTTATCAACTACAGTATACATGACACAGTAACGAATGGTATAAAACAATTAGCAATGACTGTTAACATTAATACAGATGACTCATAATTATTTTAAAAAAAGGTTCGGCAGCTTTCACAAAAGTCATTTCTATCATGAGGTGAACACCAGTGCCCGTAAATGTTTAATTCTACCAAATCTGCTATCAGTTCGTACTTACAGAATTAGTTTATAAGTGACAGTAAGTAATCATTTCTACTACTAGATAGTAGCAAGTTTGAAGTAGAATGTTTGAAGTTTTGTAAATTTCAGAACATTAGTTTTCACTGCTCAATATTTTGTTAAATGCCTGATTCATCTTTCTGTAGGTTTTACTGAGCATAATATTCAATTAACATTTTATTTCAGTCACAAAGTAAATGTTTTATATTAAAAAAAAAAAGTATTAAATTTTAAACAACTAATACAGCAGGTGACAAAAAATTAATTTCATGAATATTTTGGTATGGTATAATTTGGAAACAGTTAAGCCAATAATAAATTTCAAAAACAATGCACATATAAAAAAATATACACTTCAATATATGTTGCATTAGATTTTTATATTTGTAAAATAATGACAATCACTGATTTTACACACTTCTAAGTAACATCAGTATTATAATGATTTGTACAAAACTGAATTTTTAACGTAAAATACAAATTAATGCAAAATTTTAATCATTATTTAAGCAGAAATAAAAAGGGAATCGCTTACAATTAAAAAACTTATTATTTCATTTTTACTCTTTCCTAAATTACAGTAAAGGTAATTTAATGTCCTGGTAATAAAATGCAACAGAATATCAACCAAATATAATTCAGATCTTTTATTTTCAGTGTAAAAAGTACGTGTAATATCAACTAAAATTTTTTTAATTTTGAAGATTATAACATTACATTACATTCGAAAACCAATATATTTGTATGAACTCCATGGCTTTCCTTGATAAACAGCAAAATTTTACATTACTCTTTCCCACAAATCATCTTGAATTCCATTAATTACACATCAAATATTTGCTTTCAAATCATCAATCATTCTTGGTTCATTGCTATATTTGTGATTTAACATAATCCCAGAAAAAAAATCTAAGGGAGTCAAATCACACAAACCTTGTGGCCAATTGAAGTTATAATTTTGTCAAATTATTGAATCACTAAACTTTTGACGCAATAACTGCACTTTTTCAGCAGCTGTGTGGTACGCAACACCATTCTGCTGAAATCATCAAACCAAAATTTTCCAAATTTGAAAACAAAAAGTCATGAATCATAGTTTGATAGGATTAACCATTTCCTGTAACAGCATCTCCTTGATTATTTTTGAAGAAAAAAAAATGGCCCGATGATGCTGCAAATATGACAATTTTGCTTGTTTACAAAGCCATCAAGACAAAAATGAACATTATCTTAACAGATGATTTAATGATGAAAATTTGAATCAACTTTGAGCTGCGCTAGAGTCCATTTAGCAAACCGTCATCACAAAGAATGGTCATGTGGCTTTAATTCTTGAATTAGTAGAATTTTACGTTGGTGTAGACCAAAATCTTTATGCTGAACTTGCCATGTTGTGGAAGAAAGGCCCAATTCTTGTAAATGATGCAAATTTGATTAATTTCTATTTTCAAGTATTTGTCCTTACAGCAGTGATAATCTCTTGACTATTTGCATTTCTTTTGCAAATTGGTGTTTTAACATCAAGCGCAGAAAAATTCTCTTCAAATTTTTTAACCAAACAAAGAACTGTAATTTTGTCTGGCGGATTATTTATACAATAAATATTGCAAAGCAAACAGTATGTAGCTTTTACAGATTCCATATTTTGACAATAAATTGTTTATTTAATTTTTTGCACTTGATCTGAAAGAGCCTTACATTAAAAAAATTCTTGACATTTTCCCAAAGGATTGACTTAAAGAAAAATTCACTGAAAAGCAGTTTCATAAACTCTACAAAAACTATTTTTACATTTTAATTTTTTGAAGATTGCAACATATTAAAACTGCCAATGATTTATTTATAGGAGTCTGAGTTAATTTGCACTTTTGGACATGCATTTAAAAAAGTTGAAATTTAAACAAAAAATGTAAAAGTATTATTTTTTACTTTTAAAATATATATTTTTTTAAAATCTGATATATATATATAATTTTTAAAATATTTTTTTAAACTATAATTATAATTTACTAGTTTTACTTATGTTTAACTGTTAATACACTTAATAAAACAAAAATTATATAAAAATAAAGTAGTTCAGAAGAAATTTAAATGTTGAGAAATCTGCATCCAGATAAAAATATATAAAGGAATGTAGAAAATTGATATAAAAAACTGTTACAAAGCATGGGACAAGGAATGTGGAAAATAATATAGGTTATTTATCCTAGGTTTTTCCAACTATTTGTTTGAAATTTTATATAAAAATATTTTTAATATTCTAATACCGTCAGAATAATAATGGTATAATTATATAACATAAAGCAAAGATTATGACAAAAAATAAATATACCTTCATATCACATAATTTCTCTCTTAAATATCTTCCAATTATAAGTTGAAACAGGACTACCAGAAAAACTTTTAATTTGAAAATAGAATTTCTTTTTTTAAATTATGGTATATTTGAACTTCATTCATTAGGCAAAAATGTAATACATGAAGAATTTCTATAAACAGGCTTAACTTATTTTTTTAAATTGATACAGAATTTTTATAAGTATTGTAAAAATTAAACAAAAGTTTACAATCTAAAAATAAAGTAAAGCTCTAAAGCCCTGTAAGTGTACTTTTATTAAAGTTCAAAATAAAGTAAATAAGTTTTTGTTCAATAGATAAAAAAATTACAGCTTTTCCAACTGCAAAAGTAATGGAAAAAAAAACTATAGTTTTATATGTAATACAAAAATAAAACATCAAACTTTTAAAGGTAAACAACAGGCTGAACAATTTGTATCTTTATTTGATGTAAATCATATCATTAATAGAAAGTTTTTTTTTTTTTTTGTTCATTTTAACATGGTCAGGTTTTACTAAAGTTATCAGTAAAATTCATTTGATTTTTAATTTAAAAAAAAAAAAAATTATGTTAGTTGAATACAGCTGCACATAATCAATGGCCAACATTAAAGTAGGTAATCTTTTTATTAAAGTAAAATTTTAGTAAAAAAGATTCATTGTCCTGTTTATTATAAAAATTTAAAATTGAGAATAAAGCAGTTTCAAATACTCATTAACTTAAATTGTTTATATAAATATACCTGAATTATATTAATAATTAAATATTAGAACAGTTTTAAGAAAAATTTTTTAAAGAAAATAAAAGTTTTTATACTATGAAAAAAAAAAAAAAAAATATAGCCACCAACCACATTTGTTAGTGACGTAAATTTTAAATCGAAATAAGAATTTACTTAAGACAGAACATAATTAGCCAAGTCTTAGTATTCAGTACTTGGAATAAAATCACTTTAAGAATGGCTAAATTAAAGATGAACAAAAAAAACCTGTGGATGAGCTGGGAAAGCTTTTATACAAGAAAAAATCTGCTGGTATCAAAAATCTGTTTGTGAATTATTAAGATATTCTTTAAAATAATTACAACACTTAAAGATGATAAAATGAATCAAGGCTGCTTTTGAGATTTGGTGTTACAATAGAATGTTGAATATTAATTAGGTTAGTTAACATAATCTGAAGTGAAGGTAAAAAAAAATACTGGAAAAGAAAGTGGTAGCAGAATCCAACAAAGCCAATACACATATTAACCATATAGGATTACAGAATTTGATTCTGAAAGTGTGAAGAATAAAAAAAAGTAATGCAAGATAATGTTGCATAATTATTTATTAATAATTATGTTACATAATAATGTAACATAATTATTTATTAATCGGGTACTTAAGTTTTCAAATAATTAGCTCATGACAAATTCAGTATGACAACCATATTAATTAATTGGTTACCTTTAAATGGGATATAGTACAAGTAGATTTAATTTTTTAAGAAAATGTATTTTCCTTACATTTTCTAATACATTAATTTTTTATAATGGGTACATTTTTTTCCTACTAAAATGACAACTCATAGTATGATCATCCTAAAATAAAATAAACCTCATGCTTCAATGATTATTTTGCTAGTGTGTTGCACTAATATTACATTATATTCATGCTAAAATATATAGATTAAAATAAACATCACATATTATTAATATTATTTACCAAACACATTTAAATGACAACTGTTTTCAGAGAACCAAGGATGGCTGCTCAAAAAAAGTTTAAGCACAATGTATTATTCAAAATTATATATTGTAAACTAGCAAAAGAATATAAACCCAATTAAAATTATGTGATGGGTCACCATTAACTGTTCTCATGTTAATAGAAAGCGATTTAAAAAAAAAAAATTTTACAACAAAGTATCTGAAAAAAAAAAAAAATTTTATACAATGAACTGTAACTTTTGAATTAAAAAATAATTTGAATCAATTCTAAAATGTAATGAATTATTCAAGTATTTCAATTACAAGATTTCAGACTTAAACCTCAAAATATTACCATGTTTGTGTATGAGACCTTTGTAGCACCTTCTGAAAGTACATAGTGTACAAGTACATATAAATCCTATATGTGAATATATATTTATTTATTTAAATTCTATTAAATAAATCACCTGGTACAGAATATTGAGGTAAGATACATCTTACCTTAATTTTTCATTAAAGAACTTTTGTGGGATCCTACATCGTCAGTCATAATTGAAATAACCCCATTATTATATTAAAAAAAAAAAAAAAAAAAAAAACTAAAACAATGATAATTGTGTATTACTTTATAATTAATACTTTTGAGCATTATTTTATTATTTTTATAATGCAATAATTGGACTGCATTCTGTGCAAATCCTGCTGATGTGTGGATCCTGCAAAAGTACTTCATGAAAAATTAAGGTAAGATATCTTTTATCATAATATTCTATAATAGGTGGTTTATTTAAAATAATTTAACATTAGAGGAATAATATGAATCTTAAAATGATTAGTTTCAGTAATTATATATATATATGAAACATACAAACAATTATTTACATATTGGTTAAGTACATACTTCTTAAACTGCAGCACACAAAAATTATTTGCTTTGATAATTTAAAAAGTGGGCTGTAAATTTAGCAAGTGAACTCAATACTGAATACAATTCTTCTTAATAGCAGTAAAATCTCGCTGTTCACTGTATTAGTTCAATACAAATTAAATTTTGATATTTTTTGTGTTTCTATTAGAACAGTTAAAAAAATTATTGTTTTAAATAAAGGAACTCATACCACTTATGACAAATAATTCATCCTTTCTAATTTGAAAATGATAATAATAATATGTATGTATTATCTATAACATTTTAATTTCACATTAATTGATTTTAAAAATTTAATTTTGGTAATACATTCCAAAAAATTTCTACCAAAAAATGTTATTTGATGATCTAATCTTAACAAACCTCAATCAAATGTAAGATGACTTATAATCTCTTACAAAGCAGTAAAGCACCTTGAAATTTCGATAAAATAAGACTGAATAAGAATATTATGATATGTTAAACCTGAATTTTTTAACAAAGTTTATACTAATATTTAGTTATAATGAAAAATTAATATAACTTGAAAATAGAACCAGTTCTTAAATGAATTACTATAAGTCTATTACTAATCTTAATTTTATTTAGGATATATCATCAATAAATATTATAAATAATTTATGTAGTTTTCTCATTGTTATACAACATAAACTCCATTTAAATAATGGTCTTGCACATTTTTCTTATTTCTTTACTTTTTTTTTGTAATTGTATAAGTTTGTATTTGTTTCATTGTATTAACCATTAAAAAGCTACTTTGAAACTATTTAATAAATATATATATTATACATGATCTAGCTGACTGTGAAGTAAAGAATATATTTTTTAACAGTATTAAAAATTATAACATAAGTTTTTCTTACAGGAAATCTTTCCATATCAATTATATAACTTAATTCATATAATTACTGTTAATGGACCCGTTTTGAAATATTTAAATATCATAATTATATATTAAAGAAAATATAAATCAAATAAATTATTAAATTAAATAATAAAGGGATTTCCTAACCGATTGAAGATGGGTATCATCAACAAAATTGTCTTGGGTAAATTCACCGTTAAAGGAGCTGCATTATTAGTTTTAAAAAGATCCTCTGGAAAAAATGTCCATATATGAAAATATATAAAATTTTTAATATTGTTACAGGTTATTAAACGTTAACATGCTGATCAATGAAAAAATAAATAGAAAATATGGTCAAAAATGTATCAATCATTCTGTTGTGATTTTTATTTTTACTTTGAAGTTTAAATTTTGTTAAACTTATTTTATATTCGTTATGACACAAATGTGAGTTAACTTATTACCTGAAATTGACTTTATTTGGTCTACATGGTACATGTACTAACATAGTAATTTGTTATAAATCTATAGAAGATTAATTAATTTTATTTAGTCAGATATATAATAATATTTTTTAAGCCATATGTTTCTCTGTCTTAAATATGTTAAATAACAATATATCCCAATTAAAATGTTTCGTTTGGAAAGAAAATTTATTAGCAATGAGCAGTGAGGTATTATCGCATAACTTTTATAAATTTAATATTATTCTGTCCAACAAATCTTTACGATTTTATATTTCATACACACTTTTTTGCAACAAAATATTTCCACACTCCAGTAATATAAATTCATCAATTAATAACAAAACTATTAAAATCAATAAAATAATTAAATCATAAATAAATTTATATACAAATACTGCATAATTTTAGTTCTGTACATTACACTACAGCTGATAAAACTGTATAAATCCACTGTATATAATGTTAAATGAAATATGTTTAGTACCCAATTATGTCTATATTTACAAAAAAAAAAAAAAAAAAAAAAAAAAAAAAAAAAAAAAAAAAAAAAAAAAAAAAAAAAAAAAAAAAAAAAAAAAGATAAAATAAAATAAATAAATAAATAATAAACAAGCAATATAATAATTTGAAAAATATTTGTTTTTTTTTAAGGCACAAAGATTTGAATGTTCAATAATTAATTACAATTATGAAAATCTACAATCAATTTTTTAGCTGCAAAACTCCAGTTATTCTACAACATAAATATATATTACATTAATAATAAACCATAAACTATAATAATCATAGTATTAATAATAAAACTAAAAAAAAATCAACACCAACATTTATTTCAGTGGTTGACTATATTTCTTTTATTACTAAAAAGGGGGAGGGGGGTAACTTAAATAAATAAATAATAAAATGCTCTCTATAATTTAATTAGATAATATAAAAGGAGCAAATAATGAAAATTATAATACATACATATATATAAATATGCAAATAATACGCATACATAAAAACAAATGCTGCGTTTTTCTTTTCAACTAATCACAGTATTAAAACAGTCACGGCAGAATTAAAAATTTACAGTAACTACCTGCCTCATAAAATGGAATAAAATATTCCATAAAAATAATAATCTACAACAGTTTTAGTTTTGATAATTAGGGATATACCATCTCGGATAAATTTTATGACAAATTTAAAGTAAGCCAAACTATTATTAATACATTTTCTGCTTCTGAATACTTAGTTTAATTAATATTGAAATAAACTGTGATTAAAGAAAAAAAAGTTAATGCCTGTTAATAAATATAAAAAAATATATGGAATATTTTATTAAGCAGCATAATCAGCAGTATTTATTTATTAATTATATTACAATAAAATTTTAAACAATTTCTTATAAGACACGAATGACAACAAAATAATGAATCATAATAATAAATCTCATATTTTCTTCTAATAATAATAATAATATTAAAAAAAAAAAAAAAATCAAGGGATCTTCTCCTTAATTATTAATTAACACATCGGATTAATTAAATTGACTAATAATCATACATTATAATTCCATATATATTATACATAATAATATATATAAAACACACTTGCCATTTTTAACAAAGTTCTTGAATAACAGTGACCAACATATAAGTCATTCACACCGCAGCACATACCTTTAGCAAGTGACATTGTGTTACAATATGTTAATGCCACCCACCTAATGAACATAACGAAATAAAAGGAACAATTGATTCTGTGTAAATGTTAATAATTACATCAGTCGATCAATCAATGACTACATAAGGCAGTATATCAAACAATTCCCCATTATATGACGTCCTAGAAACCATTTCATGCCACTCACGGAAATTATTACCGTCTTCACTAGGTGCATGATCAAAATTTCCATTCAAATTTTCAATATGTTCATTATGCAACCTATCTACATCATCTTCTGTTATTTCTCTTACAGGCTCAGGTGAAACAGGTGGACTCTGTGAATCATCCCAAACTATTGAATCTGGATCGATTGGAGGTAGACGAGAATACAATTCTTGCAAAGTACGTTCTATACTGTCCTCTTGTGGAACAGATGTGGAAGTGACTTCTGGTGTCGGAGCCGCAGATGGTATGTGCGGTTGAAGAGGTGGTGAATGGATAGGAGGTTCTTTGGATATATGAGCAGGTAATAATGATGAATCCAATGGCCTTAACTCTTCCTGAGTTGGATTTATAAGATCTACAGAATTATCGGCTTCTAACTCTGATTGTGAACGAAGGAACTTTGCGATATGTTCTGTTTTGTTGCGCGTCATTTCATCGTTGCTAGGCAGAACACAATTCACTAATCCGAGCTCACTATCTTCCCCACTACGTGAACGCAAGTCTGCAACCAATTCTTGGGTTGTTTTAACGCGTGGTTTTCGTGCTATGGAAGCGATTTTCTCTTTAACGATATCTTCACCTCTTTTATCACTTTTATTTCTATCTAACTTGGACCGATTTTTAGATCCCTTTTGTCTAACCTTTTTTTTTGATTCATTAGCAGTCACGTTTGTTATAATACGCTCATTTTGCACCACAACATTAACAATTTCACAGCCATCAGAACCACGATCACTAAAACCATCACGACTGCATTCACCTAGTTCAGGCCTAAATGAGGCACCATTCAGCTTAGCAATTTTTGAAGGTAGTAAATCTGGAGAGTCCTCTTTTCGAAGTCGTTTATTGGAAGCATGAGTCTTAGGCACTGCATCTGCTTTGCTGGAAAGAGCGGGGCTTGTGTTGCTACTGGTAGGCGATATTGTACAGGCACGACTACCGGCTCGACCGGGCCGTGGAGTTGTTGAACCGGAACCATTGTGTTGCGGTGGTGCTGCTGCCTCTGTCTGAGGTAGAATCATGTCACGCCAACGGCGCACCAGATCCTTCGCTCTCTTAGCAAGGGATTCATTTGTAGTCTTCCTTCGCAATTCATTAATGTACCTTCCCAGCCTTGTAGTCTGCAAATAAAAATTCACAAGTTTACCCTCTGTAAAAACAATTTTAAACTAACTACTGCAAGCAAGATTTTATAGTAACATAAAAAAAAAATAATCTTTACATAAAATAATATACTTTAATAAAAATATATTAAGCTAATAACATTAAGGTAATGATAATCACATTAACACAATTATGTAATTAATGTTAATAGTTTAAAGTATTTTCTAAAGGTATTTAAGGCATCTTACACTTAAGCATTTTCTAAAACTGTGTTATACATACTATCAAAAATAATTAAAGACAGTAAAATATTTCAATTGCACAGAAAATCTGTAAGAATAAGGTTGTACCACAGAGCGAGGGTAGAAAAAGAATCTTCACTATGAAATGATAGAATACAGGGTGTTAAAAAAAAGAAGAAAATTTCATGAAGAAGGAAGTGGATACAGTAAAGAAGTCATTCAAGGAAACAAAGATACATGGCCAAATCATCTTATGGCTTATGTGGATGCTCATACAGAACTATAGGAAGAAAACTGGGAAAGAAAGAGAAAGGTGAAGTAAGAAGTAACAGACAGAGAGAGTACTAGACAAGAGTATATATTTGTTAAGTGTGAAAGATTTGTATTGGAAATAAATAATTGGGAATTAAATAGACCTAGCAATGAATTAATAATTTGTCATCTTTACAAAGGTCTATGCCATTATTTCAAAGAAATTTGCTTAGGTAGATTTGAAGAGAGAAGGAACTAGTACGAAGTTTATACAGCTTCTGTTAAGGCACTCTATAGAAAATATGAAAAACATGTGAAATTAAATACCAGACCTATTTCTTTTCCATAAATTTATTTTTTAAATTTATATGAGTTCATTTAAAATAAGGGGAAATTTCATTTTCCAAGTTTTAGTTTGTCCTTTTTTTAATTGTGATTATCGTACAAAAATGTTAAACAGAGAAGCACGTTGTTACCACTAATTAATTATATGGTTGTAATACAAAAGGAGTTGCAGGAAAATTCTGAGAAAACATTTAAGACGCTCACAACTAAAAATAAATTCTTTGGAAACAAGATTAATAAGTTAAGTCTGGTGCATTGAAAATAGTATAGAAAAATGCAGAAATGAAGAATTAAAAAAGAATCTCCCAAAAAAAATTAATATTTTTCAATTCTTACTTAAACAATGTCTTCTACAGGTGTTAACTAAAAATGACAACAGTTATTTTTCCACTTAATTAAGCAGTAACTTCAAAAAAATATATAAAACAAACATTAAAAAACTATTAATTTATTTTTTGTGTGGAATTTTTTTTGTTTAAATTATATGATTTCATTTAAAATAAAGGCAAACTAATTTTCTACATTTTAATTTTTTTTTAATTAATAATTCAGGGATACAAAAAAAAATACTACCAAAATAAAAACACTTAGAAAGAAAGCAAAATTGTAAAATATGTATCTTCATAAAACTAAAAAAATGAGTATAAAATTATAAACTCATGTTCACAAATATGAGTTAATGCTCTATGGAAATGGGAATATATATATACATACACACACACATCTTTTAATTTAATCTTTTTCAAGACTATCATTCTGAACTGAATTCAACTTAAATCATCTGATAGTGAAAATTTATGTCCAAAGCACAATAGAGAATACTTTCTAAATACCATAAAAAATTTTCAGCTACACAAGTTGACAATATGAATTCTTCAATCAGAAATCATTTTGTAAACATGGAAATAAAATAGAAAAATATTTGCTACAAATTAGGAGTATATACGAGGGTCATCCACAAAGTAACCTCCATTTTGAAATAAAAATTAAACCAGTTGAGATACAAAAATTTTATTATAT
>JAAAKQ030511345.1:0-11352 GCA_010016005.3 Zanna intricata
TTATTATTATTAAAATTGATCTGAATTTTTTATTAAACTTTTTGTTACTTTTAGACATTTTCTAGTCGGATCATTAATTTTCTAAAATTTATTATCAACATTGTATTATTACATTAAGTTATATTTTTCATCCGTCATGAGATAATACGTCATATATTAGCTACTTCGATGTACTTTCATTGAATACTTTCTTTTACTTTTACTTTTTCGAATACTTTCATCGAAAAGTATTTTCGATGAAAGTATTTTACTTTGATCGCTGATGAGTATTTACGATGATGAAAATACTTTTCGATGAAAGTATTTTCATCAGATCCTGTACCCTGAGTCTAGATTGAAATAATTTCATTATTGCATTATAAAAATATTAAAATAATGAAATAAGGAAATAAGAATTTTGTTTTAATTTACATGAGTGCTGCTGTCTGTTGCAGTTTGTATAAAACAGCCTCTCTCAAATACTGTCTGATGATCATCTATTAAACAAGATTTTGTTTTTATTTATATATTTAATATTTTTATAATATATTTAATTTTGTGTTATCTTTTTAATTTCTGATATTTCTAAATTTGTGTTAATATCAAAAATATAATGTTTACTGTTTCTTAGATTGTCTGTCATATTACATAAACCTAATATATTATTTTTGTAATTTCTATATGTTCCAAGAAATGTAAATCCTACAGTGTTTACAAATCTTTAACGTATAATGTTCAGTTTGGTCATCCAAATTGAAACATCAGTATACAGAAAACCTACATCTAATAACAATTTATAAAAAATAAAATCTTCCTTGGTCTCATAAAATTCAACACTTATACAGATATGATTAATAGAGCAATCAAACACACATAATAACAAAGTAAATTTAAAAAATGAAATAAACATCATAAAACACATGGCGGTTAAAACTGAATATGGTATTACATTAATTAATGTTAGTAAAAAACAACTGTTAAACCACAATAACAAACTAACTACTTACAAACAGTTTATAATAAAACACAAAAGATTAAAAAAATTTACATAAAGTATCTATAAAATAATAATATCATTGAAAACATTGCTAAAATTTACATTAAAGAAATATTTAAACTAGCATACAAATCTAATTAACACATAATAAAATATTTAAAAAAGTAATATTAATAAAATAAAACATCTGTGTCGAATTTATGAAATTAAATTTAATGTTTGTGATTGTATTCGTATTGTAAAAAACAAATAGACCTTTAAAACTAGATTGCTTGAATGTATAAAGATTACAAAAATTAGGGTTATCTAATGTAGTAGACCCTCTAATAAACAACAAACATTATAGTTCTGAAATTAACACAAATTTAAAAATGTTAGAAATTAATAAAGATGATATAAAATTAAATATATTAAAAAGTTAATATAGATAATATGTAGATAAGATCTGTATATATAGATAAATATGTAGAGTAGCCTATATCATGAATAAGCTTAAATTGAAAAGAAAATCTTGTTGAAGTTATCCAGTTAATTTATAATTACTGGCTACATCATAGAAAGCATTATTAGAAGATATTTTCCAAAGTTAAAGACAATGCAGTAGGGTTTTCTTTTTTGAATGCCCAACCTAAGTATTAACTGGAATGATAATGGATGCATGTTTTATTTATAATTTAATGTATTTATTACTTGGTTTAGTATAATTGTTATTTATGATTATTATTATTAGCAGACATGTATCTAGTTACAAAAGTTATTTTAAAATAGGTGGTCATGTATAATTTTTTTTTCTTTTAATCAAGGGGTGAGCGATTTGCATTTGGCCATCATTATTTACGACCACATGAGACATACCATGAACCTACACGTAAATTCTTTCATAATGAAGTAATGAGAGTGCCGCTTTATGAAGTTGTTCCGATAGAACTGATTATGGGCCACTGTTATGTACTTGACTTAAATACTTTCTGCAAAGGTCGGCCTGTTGGAGCTGATCCACAGCATATATACATCTGTGAATATCGTGTTGATAAATGTGCACGTCTGTTTGCTAGACTAGCACGACCTAAAGTACCTCCTGTTTGTGTTAAGAGCTACGCCTTTGAGAAATTTGATACCAGATTGAAAATATCTCGTACATATACTGTAAGTATGTAATATTTAGGGCACTTACTATGTATAATGTTTCAGGGATTTATGTGATCTCTTACTATTTGCCTTAATTGTCAAATTAAATTTGTAGATCGAAAGAAGTATCTTTATAATTACACTAGAGTTTTGTAATTTGATAATGCGAATTTCAAGATATATGTTAATTATAAATATAATGCAACTGTATCACTTTTCCATAATAATTTTATAATTTTATTATTAAATTTATTGAAATGATTTTAACTTCAGGAATGTTTACTAAAATCATTAATTTTTTTTTAGAATTTGTTTTTGTATGTATCCTTTATCACAGTCTGTGCACTGAGAAAGTGAAAAGTTAATTGTGTGAAAGTAAGATTGTTGGGATAAGTAACTTTTATCATGGCAAAGTTAGTTATTTTGATTTCAGATATTTTTAAATTCCGAAGTTTTATTTCTATTGGCTTAGGCATTATTATTTTGATTATAAATTAAGAAATGAATTTTAATCAGCCGTTAGCAATTTTGACTTATATCGGTTTACTTAAATAAAATTCTGGCTCGCTCTGTTTGTTATGGCTCATGATAAAACAAAAAATAATAGCTTTTTTTTTACCACCGGGACCACCAGAAGATGGAGAGAAATGATTTGTAGTGCGTGTAAAAATGCCATGCCTGACCAGGATTCGAACTTGGCACCTCCGGATGAAAGGCCAAGATGCTACCACTTACACCAGTGGCCAGGAAATAGTAATAGCTGTTTGAACAAAAAATTAAAATTTAAAAAGCCCTGTTATAAGAAATAAATCTGTAGGCATGATGGCAAGTAAATAGAAAAATATCATCTCTGGTTAATACAGATTCGATGTATTACTGGTATTAATTTTTTTTTTTTTTCTAAAATAATCAGTTACAACCTAACCTAAACACAGCATGAATCATGAAAAAAGGATTCCACATTGAAAATAAGTAAAAAAAAATTATAAACCATATTTATAATCCATATAAACATGACTCTGGAAACTTCATACTATTGAACTTTTGCTTATAGAAGAAGCATTTTGTGATTCCATAATTATAACTTGTGAAACATTTCACCCTGATATGTCTGCTTAAAGGGAAAATGAAGCCATATTGAAATTCTTGAAACTGAGGAGTAAGATTGATGGTTTCATTTATGCAATTTTTAACCTGACAGATTGAATAAAGCAAGTTCCAAAACTGTATCTCTAGTAATTTTATTTAGAGAATTATTATGAAACAAAAAATTATTTTGCAGAATTTAATTCTGAAAAAAGCTCAATTTTATAAGAAATTTAAATTAATTGAAATATAATGGAAAAATACTGTATTATAGTTTTAAATGATAATTATTATAGGTTAAATGATAATCATTTCAATGGTTGGCATATATCTAAAAATAGAATCAGTCATTAATTAATTATAAACATGTATTACAAACTTAACTGTTACAGTTATTGTTCAAAATGTTTACTATTTGCTTGATATTCTGTTCAATTTAAAATTTCTTTAATGACCCTTAATGTATCAGGATTGTTTCATATTTAATAGAATGCAAACATGATAAATAAGAACCAGTTCTTTCCAAATTTTCCAATCTTTCTTGAAATTTATATTCTCATTTGAGTACTACTATATGGAATATTATTACTATTATATTAATTATACAAATATAATATTTCTATATTAATATTTGAAATGTAATATATTTCCATTACAATACCTATAAATAAAAATTATGTCTGCATATTCTTCATTTGAAATAAAAAAACGCTTTTTAAAAAACTAATACTCATACGTGATGATATTCTTTAATTCTGAAAGCATACAAAACTATTCAGTGCAATATCAGTTGAATTTCAGTTGTTCATTGACTTTATACTGCCAACTTAAAAAATTAAAATAATTTCTGAATTATTTTTTCCAAAGCTGTTTATAATTAATGAATTTCTGTTTTGTAATAACTTTAATGTAACAATTTAATTTATTTAATGATAATAAACTATCATCTTATTTAATTTTTCTGTTTATTTAGTTTTAATAAATTATTTTATTTCTAGACATTTACCAATAATGAAATTATTTTTGTTTTGGAATGTATGTTTCTACCATATTTGTTGTTTTGTTTTTAAATAAAAGCCAATTTCTTAAAATTTTTCAAGTTCATTAGACTACATAAATTTTCTCAGTATTCTCCGGCAGTTTAATGAAGTTATTCTATGTCAGACTTAAAATGATATGTTATATATATGGCACATGTTTTTTGTGCTTTAGTATAATTTTCTAAAAAATTACTAAAAATGTATTTTAGGGACTTGTTTTGTAAAATTTTTCTGATCTAAAATCTTATGAAACCATAAAATTTCCTCTTCATTTAAGTTTAAAGAATTTTCTTATGACTTCATTTTATCTTTTCAGTAGAAATTTTCCACCAGCTATAATTGAAAATTGAAATGTTTCCTGATCCACACTCACATTTATATGATCTTTTTTTTATTTTTATTTGTAAACTAGCTCTTGAAATATTTTCAGTTTATTCATGGACTATCCTTAATCTTGTACCTTAAGTTTGTGGTTTGTGAACCTTTCAATTTGTCTACAATAGTAGGCCATAAAAGTTGTGGAAAAAATATAATTTCTTATTAATTAATCTGTTTAACAAATTCAGCTTTTGTAATTTATTTTTTCAAAGATTAATAAAGGTTAAAACACATTAATATCCCACTGTCTGAAATTGTTATAATGTTTAGTTTAACCTATTAGTTGGGAGTTAATGTTAAATTGTAAGAGTGTTGCTATATTATTTTCAAAGTAATGTACCACTGTAATATTTAGTAATTTTTTATTTGGCCAGTTTTATTTTTTTTTAGAATAGTACACTTTTTTCTTCTGGGATAAAAAAGGGACTACGGGATACATAAAAGCATTAAGATTTTGACTTAAAACAGGCCCCATCATTCAGTAATTATACTCAATGCAAATTTAAAAAAAAAATGCATACATTGGTGTGAGTTAGATAAAATAATACGGAAGATGTTGGTACAAATGGAGGTGGATTGCGGAGAACTGTTTATTGTCTGCAGATTTGACTATTACTAGTTTGTGTTGAACATTGGCTTTTAAACAAGATTTTATAATCACATGTTGTTTGTTTAAATGTGGTTAATTGCTGAAAAATGTGTATATATGATGGAAACTTATTTAGAAACAAAATTAGTGATGTGAATGTGAAAGTTAAGATAGAAACTTAAAAAGAAAGCTCCAGTGAAAAGTGTTATAAGTTTAGCCCACACTGCAGTGAGGAGAATGCTGAAATTTTATCTATATCAAATGCAGGTTTTCTTCAGTGAGCTAACTAATGCTGATTATGCTAAAAGGGTTCATTGCTGTCAATGGTTCAAGAACTTCATTAGAGGCAACATTTGCATTTTGATAAGTGGTTTTCATAGTTAAAGTGTGATTTCACCTTGGTATGGTAGTGGTCAGAACTCCTGGGCCTGGGATACTGAAAAACCACACATTTTCTTTGAATCTCCCCTACATCTACAAAAAATAGGCTAATTTGTGGGTTTTCAAGAGGATAAATAATAGGACCCTTGTTTTTTTTTTTCTTTTTTAAAAAAACTAGATTCTGCTCTCTATCAAGAAATTATCCAACAGTTGGTTGGCCTTACTGCAAGAGGATGAGCGTGACTACTGGTTGCAACAGGACAGCACCACTTGCTGTCATAGAACTCACTCTACTGTGGATATACTACAAGATCTTTTTGGTGGAAGAATCATTTCTAAAGTTTTGTGGTCACCAAGATCTCTTGATCTGACTAGTTTAGACCTCTTTCTGTGAGGTTATTTAAAAGAAATTGTTTATAGGAGCAGTCCACACACATTCTAGAGGAATTGAAGACAAACTTTACCTATGCCATCCAGGAAATAGATTGGGTACAGTTAATCAGAGTAGCCAGGAACATGATCAATTGTGTTGTGAAGTGCATAGAAGTGGATGGACATCATTTTCAATATCTTCTGTAAATTATCATTCGTTTGCCAACTTGCCAATAAACTATTATTTATAGACTAAACTAACTGATGGGGCCTCTTTTAAGTTCACATCCTATAGTTGTTCTACTGTTTTTTAAGTTTGCATAGATGTCATTAATTAATTTGTAAGATTTTGATTTTGTCAGTTGTGACGATTTAAAAAATATATGTGTGTGTGTGTGTGTGTTTTGTAGATATTTGATTATTTTTGTTTTGGATACTGTTCACAGTTATAAATTCTATTAAAAATAATATTATTTCTTGTATTTATATAACTTCATAGTTTTTCCTGATTGTTGTGTGAAAATCATGATGATTTGAAATAAATTATTTGGTTTTTGTTGGAGAGTGTAGTATCTTTGGTAATTTCTGTAAAATTATATATAACTTGTATTTGATTTATAATCTCACAGTTTTATATAAAATATGGTGTAATTTTATTACTTAATTTTTTAGCCACATGGCCCAGCAAATACAAAACCAACAAGCAGTGCTGTTTCCAGAGGAAGAGGGGGAAGAACTTCAACTGCTCATGATAATGATGAACCTGTGTCTACACCGGCTATAAGTGCTGCTAATGGTGGAGTGGCACCTACTCATCCTTTCCCATCTTCACCTGAAGATGATGAAATGCCTCTAGCGAGAGTAAGAGATACTGCGATTGCTTTAAAGGCATGTGTCTCACACTTTGCTTTTCTCACTTCTCAGCTGTGCTGGTTTTTTTTAAATGTTTCATATTTTAACAATATCTGTTTTATCACAAGCTGTAAAAATATGCTTTCTATTTAATATAATGTGTAAAATGTCTGTTGTGTTTTGTTATATGAATTGGTAATTGTATATAATATATTGCAGGATGTTCTAATGATTTTTTTATTATTAGTTTACTATGCATATCTTTGTGATGGGTTAAAAAATATTGATAAGATATCACATTTTCCAACTTCATTATATTTTTTGGTCATTCTGTTATCGAGCGCATGATTTATAAACTAACTCATCTGCCAAATTACTTGATTGCTTCTCATCTTCATAACTGGCTAAGGTTCATCAGAAAAATTAAAATTATAAAGTAAATTATAAATTATCATCTCTTTAAAATTATAAAGATTGAATGAACACTATCACGGCTTAATTTCTGGTAGTTATCACTTTCTGCCTGTAACTAGTACTCATCTTGCGGTCATTCTTTTCACTGTGTTAAATTTTAACTTTATTAACCGTACCATTTCAGCTGTAATTAAATTTCTTAAAGAAATTGATTCTTATTTGATAAATTGCATATTATTTTTTTTTTATTATCCATTAACCAAATTATTCTTCTTCTTTTCATCTTCTGAAACTTAGTTGTTAAATTTTGATGAAACGATATTCCAATTTTTAACGTTTTGATTTTTTTAATTTATTTATTTTTTGAGTGATGATACAGATATGTCATAAGATGTATTTAATTTCATGTGAAATATTTAATTTAATATAATGAAAAGTATCTAATTAAAATTAATTTAAATCTAACAAAAAAAAATCTCAACAGAACTCACAGGCTGCTCAATTGGTTTGAAAAAATATTAAACTGATAGCGAGTACATTAAAATTAATTTTTAGCATAGCAATTTTAACAGTTTCCTGCTTGTAACAATATTTTTTGTCTATTTTGCTGAAAGTATGTGAGTTATGTTGTCAAAATTTCATGTCTGCAAACAATTATAATATTTCTTGAAGTCTATGTTGAATATATCATTTCTAGGGAAATGAGTAGCAACTAAAATGATAAAGTAATAAATTATACTTCTGTGATATATGTGACGCTTATAATATTAGATATTGGGCAACAGGAGTATTGCTTGGCTTAATGAATGAATGTACGTGTTATATCACTAGCAAATGCACTGATTCGCTTTTTTGTTTCATATCTCACTCATTTAAAAGAGAATCTTTTTCTAAGGGTATCAGTCAGTTGATTGGTTTGTTATTATTACCAACTACTACACTAAAAGTATACCTTATACTAAAAGTATTCCTTTTGTTCTGTGTTAACTTTATATGAACATATTTTGCTAATTCTATATCTTTGGTATCTGTTTTGTGTTTTAAAATTTTTAACATTTTGTGTCGTTTTACCATTTTATCTGCTGTCTCCAAATCTGCAGTTTTCATTGGGGGAGGCATTATTCTTCTCACACTTGACTTCCCTGAAAATAATATTAGGATCAAAACAACCTCTCTTACTGGTGTTTCTCTTTCTTAAATAAAACTGATCTTCATTTAACACATGTTCTGTTTCATATTCTATTTATTTATCGTAATGAGTATTTATGATGTAACAGACATTTAAATGATGGCAGAATATTTCTTAAATGTATCTATTCCTACTTTCTTTGATTTAATAGCAGTTAGTATTTTTCAAATCTCTCAGCACACTTCTCTAGTCTTGTAAATATTATACAGATGAATAAAACTTGTGCAGTCCTATTTGTCACAGACAGTGTATTAATTCAGATGATACGCCATCAATTTTTTACTTCTTTATTTACATCTCAACAGATGTGCCCCAACTTACATTTCAAGACAAAATGTAAACATAAATATAAACAGACCTTCAAGATATATGTATATATGTAGAAAAGTAGTGACATATTTAATCTTTAACATTAATTTCTTCAAAAGTTTACATTCTATATTGCCTATTATACTTACTATTGTACAACAAACTAGTAGTACTACTGGACCTTCACTACAGGCAACATGTTACATAAAATATTTTTTAGTATACAAAATAAATTTTAGTGACTGCAGTAAATACTGCATTGGTTTACTGGACTTAATGTTACCCGTAAATACGGTGAAAACATATAAACACACCACTCGTCACAACTATCCTTTGCAAATCATCTCACAGAATCAGCAGTTGGATAAAAGTTATGAAATGTTACAAAATGAAATTATCATAAATGTGACATTTGAATAATACAGAATGTATAAAAATGTGATTTGACAAAATACAAAGTATTAATTGATGAAAATAAACATTAAATATAATAATGTAAAAAAACATGTTAAACAACTTAACGAAATAAAAAAAATCAAGTATAGGAACTTTTGGGATAATTAGAATATTTTTAATAGTCATCTTACTATGTGTTGGGCTGGTAGAGGTTAAAAATTTTGTTTCGATGGTCAGCAGATTCGTATCTAACAACACAAAGTAAATGTTAACAGAGTGGTTTTTCATTACTGACTGCTGGCCACCATTTTTTTACTTGGATCTAATTAACATCATGTTTTGTTCATGCCGAACCTAGGATGTAACACTATTGTATGTTTGGCACTTTATGTAATGGGGGTGCAACTATCTGTGGATCCTGATTAAATAACCTTTTTTTATTTCCCCCCTTCTGGAACCACCATTAAGGTATATCTTCAGAGGATGAGATGAATGAATTGTATCGTGTGTGAAAATTGATTAAATAAACTTACATCAAAGTTTGCTAAATTTTTGTATAATCCACTCGCTCATCTAATTGGTTACAAATACATATGACTGTAGGCATAAAATTTTAATTATTTTGAAACTTTTCAATGTACAAAACTTTAATTGGAATGCACACAATTCTAAAGCTGTTTAGAGTACTATGTGTTAAAATGCAGTAAAATACTTTCGTCCATCTCTAATAACCTTGTTAAATAGGAAGGATTATGATGTTTGTAGGCATAAAATATTATTTTTAATAACTTGTGATAATATTTATGATTACTAAATATTTTTTAACATTCTATCTGTTTTTTATTAATTACTTTATGTTAATTATTTTATTTTTATCATGCTTCAGTTAAAACATTGTTGGGATTGTGCCGGAACAGTTAAGAGTTGTTTGTCAGTAGTGCTAATGTTCTGTCCCACCTAGATATTTGTCTTCCTAAAAGAATGGTGTAATTGGATTATATTTAATCTACACTCATGTGCTATTTTTATAATAGTTGATTAACATGAAAGTATAAAAAAATAATAAAAAGTTAATCCTCTGTCAGATATTGGTTGGATCTTTACATTAATAGAAGACCATTGCAATTGATTTTTGATTGTGTAATTAGTGTTTTTTCTGTTTTACATTGTTTTTATGTGGCATTTTTGACTTGACTTTCTAAAATTAGATTGCAGTATTAATGTAATCAACTCCTAATCAATGATTTCAACCATGCTGTGGCATTTTCTAATAATCCATAATTTTATCTGCAGTATCTTTTAATTAATAAACAGCATAACATTAGTTACAAACCAGACAAGTAAATTTACAATTTTAAGATTGTGTTTAGATTATTTGTGAAAAAAAAATTAAATTTATTCATTATTATTTTAAAATTCATTTTAATAGTTACTTTTAGTTACAACCTGAACTTTAATATTTTTTTTTTTACATTATGAAACAATATCCAGTCATTAGAGAAGCACTGATTTTTATAAACTTAACATTATGGATCCAGAATGTTTATTTGAATCCTGGTTTATCTGCTATTTTAATTTTTCACAACAGTTATAAACATTTTTTTTTTTTTACTTGAGAATTATTTGTTATGATATCATACACGTAGCTTGCCTTTCTTAAACCACTATATTAGTTTTTGAAGTTAAACTTCTTTGAATACTTTGTAATGCTCAGTTAAATTTTATTATGATTTTATCAGATGACTGTTTTCATTGCAATCTCTTCTAATTTTAAAATATAATAAAGAAAGAATGTTATTATAAACAAAGATTATGATTATATCTTATGATAAAAGATGGATAATATTTTTGGTTTTTAAATTACAATTTTTACAATAACTTAATAAAGTAAAGCTAAGTAATTATTTCCAGAGTTTAATTATTGCGGAAACTGAATTTTAATTAATCGTTTGTAATTACTGTTAATTGTTGATGATTAGGGTTATTTATTAATAAATAATGTAATGTTAAACTTTTGTAAAATTTTCTTCTACATAAAACAAGGTGTTTTCAGATTACGGGGAATCCAATCTGAATTTTATATTCACTGCACAATTTTTTTCTTTATTTCCCGATTCATTTGAATTTAGTTCACTAAACAAAACCCAAATTTGTTTTTTTAACTTTAAAGTAGAATTTAAAAAAAGAAAACTTTTTTGTATGAAGTAATTACTTCTTTATTTGTACAGTATTATAAGTTTGT